>CM025993.1:4849938-5098503 GCA_014839755.1 Sylvia borin | reverse complement strand
TTCTCCCTCTTCCCGTGACAGGAGACGCACGACCGATGCTCCACAGCTTTCTTTTCTCATTTAGAGCACAGAAAGGATTGGGATATCTTGTTTCAAGCTGAGCCAGAGATGCACCCCCGTGTGAGCACACCCAAACCGGCTTGTCGCGTTCTCCCTCTTCCCGTGACAGGAGACGCACGACCGATGCTCCACAGCTTTCTTTTCTCATTTAGAGCACAGAAAGCATTGGGATATCTTGTTTCAAGCTGAGCCAGAGATGCACCCCCGTGTGAGCACACCCAAACCGGCTTGTCGCGTTCTCCCTCTTCCCGTGACAGGAGACGCACGACCGATGCTCCACAGCTTTCTTTTCTCATTTAGAGCACAGAAAGGATTGGGATATCTTGTTTCAAGCTGAGCCAGAGATGCACCCCCGTGTGAGCACACCCAAACCGGCTTGTCGCGTTCTCCCTCTTCCCGTGACAGGAGACGCACGACCGATGCTCCACAGCTTTCTTTTCTCATTTAGAGCACAGAAAGCATTGGGATATCTTGTTTCAAGCTGAGCCAGAGATGCACCCCCGTGTGAGCACACCCAAACCGGCTTGTCGCGTTCTCCCTCTTCCCGTGACAGGAGACGCACGACCGATGCTCCACAGCTTTCTTTTCTCATTTAGAGCACAGAAAGGATTGGGATATCTTGTTTCAAGCTGAGCCAGAGATGCACCCCCGTGTGAGCACACCCAAACCGGCTTGTCGCGTTCTCCCTCTTCCCGTGACAGGAGACGCACGACCGATGCTCCACAGCTTTCTTTTCTCATTTAGAGCACAGAAACGATTGGGATATCTTGTTTCAAGCTGAGCCAGAGATGCACTCTCGTCCCAGCACACCCAAACCGGCTTGTCGCGTTCTCCCTCTTCCCGTGACAGGAGACGCACGACCGATGCTCCACAGCTTTCTTTTCTCATTTAGAGCACAGAAAGGATTGGGATATCTTGTTTCAAGCTGAGCCAGAGATGCACTCTCGTCCCAGAACACCCAAACCGGCTTGTCGCGTTCTCCCTCTTCCCGTGACAGGAGACGCACGACCGATGCTCCACAGCTTTCTTTTCTCATTTAGAGCACAGAAAACATTGGGATATCTTGTTTCAAGCTGAGCCAGAGATGCACCTCTCGTCCAGCACACCCAAACCGGCTTGTCGCGTTCTCCCTCTTCCCGTGACAGGAGACGCACGACCGATGCTCCACAGCTTTCTTTTCTCATTTAGAGCACAGAAAGGATTGGGATATCTTGTTTCAAGCTGAGCCAGAGATGCACCCCCGTGTGAGCACACCCAAACCGGCTTGTCGCGTTCTCCCTCTTCCCGTGACAGGAGACGCACGACCGATGCTCCACAGCTTTCTTTTCTCATTTAGAGCACAGAAAGGATTGGGATATCTTGTTTCAAGCTGAGCCAGAGATGCACCCCCGTGTGAGCACACCCAAACCGGCTTGTCGCGTTCTCCCTCTTCCCGTGACAGGAGACGCACGACCGATGCTCCACAGCTTTCTTTTCTCATTTAGAGCACAGAAAGGATTGGGATATCTTGTTTCAAGCTGAGCCAGAGATGCACTCCCGTGTGAGCACACCCAAACCGGCTTGTCGCGTTCTCCCTCTTCCCGTGACAGGAGACGCACGACCGATGCTCCACAGCTTTCTTTTCTCATTTAGAGCACAGAAACGATTGGGATATCTTGTTTCAAGCTGAGCCAGAGATGCACCCCCGTGTGAGCACACCCAAACCGGCTTGTCGCGTTCTCCCTCTTCCCGTGACAGGAGACGCACGACCGATGCTGCATTGCTTTCTCTGCTCCTGTAGAGCACAAAAATCGTGGGGAGCTCCGCTGTCAAGCTAAGCCAAAGATGCATCCCCGTGTGAGCACAGCCAAACCAGCTTTCTGCATTCTCCTTTTTTCCGTGAGAGGAGAGGCACCATCGATGCTCCACAGGTTTCTCTGCTCTCGTAAAGCACAGAAAGCAGGGGGAGATCTTGTTTCAAGCTAAGCCAAAGAACCCCCATCTGAGCACACCCAAACCGGCTTGCAGCGTTCTCCCTCTTCCGGTGACAAGAGAGGCACGATGGACTCTCCACAGCTATCTCTGCTCTCGTAGAGCTCAGAGAGCAGAGAGAGCTCTTGTTTCAGGGTAAGCCAAAGAACCCCTTCTGAGCACACCGAACCTGGCTTGCAGCATTTTCCCTCTTCCCGAGACAGGAGACGCATGACTGAATCTCCACAGCTTTTTCTGCTCTCGTTTAGCACAGAGATCAGTGGGAGCTCTTGTTGCAAGCTAAGCCAAAGAACCCTCTTCTGAGCACACCCAAACCGGCTTGCAGCATCCACCCTCTAACCACGACAGGAGAGGCACCCTCGATGCTCCACCGGTTTCTCTGCTTTTCTGGAGCACAGAGAGCAGTGGGAGCTCTTGTTGCAAGCTAAGCCAAAGAACTCCATTCTGAGCACATCTAAAACGGCTTGCAGCATTCTCCTTCTTCCCGTGAGAGGAGAGGCTTGTACTACACAGACTTATTTGATCCTGGAGAGCACATTAAGCACATAGGATTCCTGTTCTTAGCAAAGCCATAAAACTCCCCTGTAAAGCCTCCCAAACCGGCTTGCAGCATTCTCCCTCTTCTACTGACAGTAGACGCATGGTCGATGCTCCACAGCTTTCTCTGCTCTCTTAGAGCAGAGAATACATAGGGAGCTCTTGTTTCAAGCTAAGCCAAAGAACCCCCTTCTGAGCTAACCCAAAGCGGGTTGCAGTATTCTCCCTCCTCCCATGACAAGAGACGCACGACCGATGCTCCACTGCTTTCTCTGCTCCTGTAGAGCACAAACAGCATTGGGAGCTCCAGTGTCAAGCTAAGCCAAAGATGCATCCCCGTGTGAGCACCCCCAAATCCGCTTGCCGCGTTCTCCCTCTTCCCGTGACAGGAGACGCACGACCGATGCTCCACAGCTTTCTTTTCTCATTTAGAGCACAGAAAGGATTGGGATATCTTGTTTCAAGCTGAGCCAGAGATGCACCCCCGTGTGAGCACACCCAAACCGGCTTGTCGCGTTCTCCCTCTTCCCGTGACAGGAGACGCACGACCGATGCTCCACAGCTTTCTTTTCTCATTTAGAGCACAGAAAGGATTGGGATATCTTGTTTCAAGCTGAGCCAGAGATGCACCCCCGTGTGAGCACACCCAAACCGGCTTGTCGCGTTCTCCCTCTTCCCGTGACAGGAGACGCACGACCGATGCTCCACAGCTTTCTTTTCTCATTTAGAGCACAGAAAGCATTGGGATATCTTGTTTCAAGCTGAGCCAGAGATGCACCCCCGTGTGAGCACACCCAAACCGGCTTGTCGCGTTCTCCCTCTTCCCGTGACAGGAGACGCACGACCGATGCTCCACAGCTTTCTTTTCTCATTTAGAGCACAGAAAGGATTGGGATATCTTGTTTCAAGCTGAGCCAGAGATGCACCCCCGTGTGAGCACACCCAAACCGGCTTGTCGCGTTCTCCCTCTTCCCGTGACAGGAGACGCACGACCGATGCTCCACAGCTTTCTTTTCTCATTTAGAGCACAGAAAGCATTGGGATATCTTGTTTCAAGCTGAGCCAGAGATGCACCCCCGTGTGAGCACACCCAAACCGGCTTGTCGCGTTCTCCCTCTTCCCGTGACAGGAGACGCACGACCGATGCTCCACAGCTTTCTTTTCTCATTTAGAGCACAGAAAGGATTGGGATATCTTGTTTCAAGCTGAGCCAGAGATGCACCCCCGTGTGAGCACACCCAAACCGGCTTGTCGCGTTCTCCCTCTTCCCGTGACAGGAGACGCACGACCGATGCTCCACAGCTTTCTTTTCTCATTTAGAGCACAGAAAGGATTGGGATATCTTGTTTCAAGCTGAGCCAGAGATGCACCCTCGTTCCAGCACACCCAAACCGGCTTGTCGCGTTCTCCCTCTTCCCGTGACAGGAGACGCACGACCGATGCTCCACAGCTTTCTTTTCTCATTTAGAGCACAGAAAGGATTGGGATATCTTGTTTCAAGCTGAGCCAGAGATGCACTCTCGTCCCAGCACACCCAAACCGGCTTGTCGCGTTCTCCCTCTTCCCGTGACAGGAGACGCACGACCGATGCTCCACAGCTTTCTTTTCTCATTTAGAGCACAGAAAGGATTGGGATATCTTGTTTCAAGCTGAGCCAGAGATGCACCCCCGTGTGAGCACACCCAAACCGGCTTGTCGCGTTCTCCCTCTTCCCGTGACAGGAGACGCACGACCGATGCTCCACAGCTTTCTTTTCTCATTTAGAGCACAGAAAGGATTGGGATATCTTGTTTCAAGCTGAGCCAGAGATGCACCCCCGTGTGAGCACACCCAAACCGGCTTGTCGCGTTCTCCCTCTTCCCGTGACAGGAGACGCACGACCGATGCTCCACAGCTTTCTTTTCTCATTTAGAGCACAGAAAACATTGGGATATCTTGTTTCAAGCTGAGCCAGAGATGCACCCCCGTGTGAGCACACCCAAACCGGCTTGTCGCGTTCTCCCTCTTCCCGTGACAGGAGACGCACGACCGATGCTCCACAGCTTTCTTTTCTCATTTAGAGCACAGAAAGGATTGGGATATCTTGTTTCAAGCTGAGCCAGAGATGCACCCCCGTGTGAGCACACCCAAACCGGCTTGTCGCGTTCTCCCTCTTCCCGTGACAGGAGACGCACGACCGATGCTCCACAGCTTTCTTTTCTCATTTAGAGCACAGAAAGGATTGGGATATCTTGTTTCAAGCTGAGCCAGAGATGCACCCCCGTGTGAGCACACCCAAACCGGCTTGTCGCGTTCTCCCTCTTCCCGTGACAGGAGACGCACGACCGATGCTCCACAGCTTTCTTTTCTCATTTAGAGCACAGAAAGCATTGGGATATCTTGTTTCAAGCTGAGCCAGAGATGCACTCTCGTCCCAGCACACCCAAACCGGCTTGTCGCGTTCTCCCTCTTCCCGTGACAGGAGACGCACGACCGATGCTCCACAGCTTTCTTTTCTCATTTAGAGCACAGAAAGGATTGGGATATCTTGTTTCAAGCTGAGCCAGAGATGCACCCCCGTGTGAGCACACCCAAACCGGCTTGTCGCGTTCTCCCTCTTCCCGTGACAGGAGACGCACGACCGATGCTCCACAGCTTTCTTTTCTCATTTAGAGCACAGAAAGGATTGGGATATCTTGTTTCAAGCTGAGCCAGAGATGCACCCTCGTCCGAGCCCACCCAAACCGGCTTGTCGCGTTCTCCCTCTTCCCGTGACAGGAGACGCACGACCGATGCTCCACAGCTTTCTTTTCTCATTTAGAGCACAGAAAGCATTGGGATATCTTGTTTCAAGCTGAGCCAGAGATGCACCCCCGTGTGAGCACACCCAAACCGGCTTGTCGCGTTCTCCCTCTTCCCGTGACAGGAGACGCACGACCGATGCTCCACAGCTTTCTTTTCTCATTTAGAGCACAGAAAGGATTGGGATATCTTGTTTCAAGCTGAGCCAGAGATGCACTCTCGTCCCAGCACACCCAAACCGGCTTGTCGCGTTCTCCCTCTTCCCGTGACAGGAGACGCACGACCGATGCTCCACAGCTTTCTTTTCTCATTTAGAGCACAGAAAGGATTGGGATATCTTGTTTCAAGCTGAGCCAGAGATGCACCCCCGTGTAAGCACACCCAAACCGGCTTGTCGCGTTCTCCCTCTTCCCGTGACAGGAGACGCACGACCGATGCTCCACAGCTTTCTTTTCTCATTTAGAGCACAGAAAGGATTGGGATATCTTGTTTCAAGCTGAGCCAGAGATGCACCCCCGTGTGAGCACACCCAAACCGGCTTGTCGCGTTCTCCCTCTTCCCGTGACAGGAGACGCACGACCGATGCTGCATTGCTTTCTCTGCTCCTGTAGAGCACAAAAATCGTGGGGAGCTCCGCTGTCAAGCTAAGCCAAAGATGCATCCCCGTGTGAGCACAGCCAAACCAGCTTTCTGCATTCTCCTTTTTTCCGTGAGAGGAGAGGCACCATCGATGCTCCACAGGTTTCTCTGCTCTCGTAAAGCACAGAAAGCAGGGGGAGATCTTGTTTCAAGCTAAGCCAAAGAACCCCCATCTGAGCACACCCAAACCGGCTTGCAGCGTTCTCCCTCTTCCGGTGACAAGAGAGGCACGATGGACTCTCCACAGCTATCTCTGCTCTCGTAGAGCTCAGAGAGCAGAGAGAGCTCTTGTTTCAGGGTAAGCCAAAGAACCCCTTCTGAGCACACCGAACCTGGCTTGCAGCATTTTCCCTCTTCCCGAGACAGGAGACGCATGACTGAATCTCCACAGCTTTTTCTGCTCTCGTTTAGCACAGAGATCAGTGGGAGCTCTTGTTGCAAGCTAAGCCAAAGAACCCTCTTCTGAGCACACCCAAACCGGCTTGCAGCATCCACCCTCTAACCACGACAGGAGAGGCACCCTCGATGCTCCACCGGTTTCTCTGCTTTTCTGGAGCACAGAGAGCAGTGGGAGCTCTTGTTGCAAGCTAAGCCAAAGAACTCCATTCTGAGCACATCTAAAACGGCTTGCAGCATTCTCCTTCTTCCCGTGAGAGGAGAGGCTTGTACTACACAGACTTATTGATCCTGGAGAGCACATTAAGCACATAGGATTCCTGTTCTTAGCAAAGCCATAAAACTCCCCTGTAAAGCCTCCCAAACCGGCTTGCAGCATTCTCCCTCTTCTACTGACAGTAGACGCATGGTCGATGCTCCACAGCTTTCTCTGCTCTCTTAGAGCAGAGAATACATAGGGAGCTCTTGTTTCAAGCTAAGCCAAAGAACCCCCTTCTGAGCTAACCCAAAGCGGGTTGCAGTATTCTCCCTCCTCCCATGACAAGAGACGCACGACCGATGCTCCACTGCTTTCTCTGCTCCTGTAGAGCACAAACAGCATTGGGAGCTCACTGTCAAGCTAAGCCAAAGATGCATCCCCTGTGTGAGCACCCCCAAATCCGCTTGCCGCGTTCTCCCTCTTCCCGTGACAGGAGACGCACGACCGATGCTCCACAGCTTTCTCTGCTCCTGCAGAGCACAAAAAGCATTGGAAGCTCTGGCTACAAGCTTAGCGAAAGATGCACCCCCGTGAGAGCATACCCAAACCAGCTTGCCGTTTTCTCCCTCTTCCTGTGACAGGAGACGCACGACCGATGCTCCACTGCTTTCTCTGCTCCTGTAGAGCACAAACAGCATTGGGAGCTTCTCTGTCAAGCTAAGCCAAAGATGCATCCCCGTGTGAGCACACCCAAACCGGCTTGCCGCGTTCTCCTTCTTCCCGTGACAGGAGACGCACGACCGATGCTCCACAACTTTCTCTGCTCCTGTAGAGCACAAAAATCGTGGGGAGCTCCACTGTCAAGCTAAGCCAAAGATGCATCCCCGTGTGAGCACAGCCAAACCAGCTTTCTGCATTCTCCTTTTTTCCGTGAGAGGAGAGGCACCATCGATGCTCCACAGGTTTCTCTGCTCTCGTAAAGCACAGAAAGCAGGGGGAGATCTTGTTTCAAGCTAAGCCAAAGAACCCCCATCTGAGCACACCCAAACCGGCTTGCAGCGTTCTCCCTCTTCCGGTGACAAGAGAGGCACGATGAATGCTCCACAGCTATCTCTGCTCTCGTAGAGCTCAGAGAGCACAGAGAGCTCTTGTTTCAGGGTAAGCCAAAGAACCCCTTCTGAGCACACCGAACCTGGCTTGCAGCATTTTCCATCTTCCCGAGACAGGAGACGCATGACTGAATCTCCACAGCTTTTTCTGCTCTCGTTTAGCACAGAGATCAGTGGGAGCTCTTGTTTCAAGGTAAGCCAAAGAACCCTCTTATGAGCACACCCAAACCGGCTTGCAGCATCCACCCTCTAACCACGACAGGAGAGGCACCCTCGATGCTCCACCGGTTTCTCTGCTTTTCTGGAGCACAGAGAGCAGTGGGAGCTCTTGTTGCAAGCTAAGCCAAAGAACTCCATTCTGAGCACATCTAAAACGGCTTGCAGCATTCTCCTTCTTCCCGTGAGAGGAGAGGCTTGTACTACACTTCACAGACTTCTCTGATCCTGGAGAGCACATTAAGCACATAGGATTCCCGTTCTTAGCAAAGCCACAAAACTCCCCTGTAAAGCCACCCAAACCGGCTTGCAGCATTCTCCCTCTTCTACTGACAGTAGACGCATGGTCGATGCTCCACAGCTTTTTCTGCTCTCCTAGAGCAGAGAATACATAGGGAGCTCTTGTTTCAAGCTAAGCCAAAGAACCCCCTTCTGAGCACACCCAAAGCGGGTTGCAGCATTCTCCCTCCTCCCGCGACAAGAGACGCACCATGGATGCTCCACTGCTTTCTCTGCTCTCGTAGAGCACAAAAAGCATTGGGAGCTCCACTGTCAAGCTAAGCCAAAGATGCATCCCCGTGTGAGCACACCCAAATCCGCTTGCCGCGTTCTCCCTCTTCCCGTGACAGGAGACGCACGACCGATGCTCCACGGCTTTCTCTGCTCCTGTAGAGCACAAAAAGCGTTGGGAGCTCCACTGTCAAGCTAAGCCAAAGATGCATCCCCGTGTGAGCACCCCCAAATCCGCTTGCCGCGTTCTCCCTCTTCCCGTGACAGGAGACGCACGACCGATGCTGCACAGCTTTTTCTGCTCCTGTAGAGCACAATAAGCGTTGGGAGCTCCACTGTCAAGCAAAGCCAATGATGCACCCCCGTGTGAGCACAGCCAAACCAGCTTTCAGCATTCTTCTTTTTTCCGTGAGAGGAGAGGCACCATCGATGCTCCACAGGTTTCTCTGCTCTCGTAAAGCACAGAAAGCAGGGGGAGATCTTGTTTCAAGCTAAGCCAAAGAACCCCCTTCTGAGCACACCCAAACCGGCTTGCAGCATTCTCCCTCTTCCGGTGACAAGAGAGGCACGATGGATGCTCCACAGCTATCTCTGCTCTCATAGAGCTCAGAGAGCACAGAGAGCTCTTGTTTCAAGCTAAGCCAAAGAACCCCTTCTGAGCACACCGAACCTGGCTTGCAGCATTTTCCCTCTTCCCGAGACAGGAGATGTATGATCGATGCTCCACATCTTTTTCTGCTTTCGTAGAGCTCATAAAGCATCGGGAGATCTTGTTTCAAGCTAAGCCAAAGAGCCCCCTTCTGAGCACACACAAAGCGGCTTGAAGCATTTTCTCTCTTCCCTTGACAGGAGACGCATGACTGAATCTCCACAGCTTTTTCTGCTCTCGTTTAGCACAGAGATCAGTGGGAGCTCTTGTCGCAAGCTAAGCCAAAGAACCCTCTTCTGAGCACACCCAAACCGGCTTGCAGCATCCACCCTCTAACCACGACAGGAGAGGCACCCTCGATGCTCCACCGGTTTCTCTGCTTTTCTGGAGCACAGAGAGCAGTGGGAGCTCTTGTTGCAAGCTAAGCCAAAGAACTCCATTCTGAGCACATCTAAAACGGCTTGCAGCATTCTCCTTCTTCCCGTGAGAGGAGAGGCTTGTACTACACTTCACAGACTTCTCTGATCCTGGAGAGCACATTAAGCACATAGGATTCCCGTTCTTAGCAAAGCCACAAAACTCCCCTGTAAAGCCACCCAAACCGGCTTGCAGCATTCTCCCTCTTCTACTGACAGTAGACGCATGATCGATGCTCCAGAGCTTTTTCTGCTCTCCTAGAGCAGAGAATACATAGGGAGCTCCTGTTTCAAGCTAAGCCAAAGAACCCCCTTCTGAGCACACCCAAACCGGCTTGCAGCATCCTCCCTCTAACCATGACAGGAGAGGCACCCTCGATGCTTTTCTGGAGCACAGAGAGCAGTGGGAGCTCTTGTTGCAAGCTAAGCCAAAGAACTCCATTCTGAGCACATCTAAAACGGCTTGCAGCATTCTCCTTCTTCCCGTGAGAGGAGAGGCTTGTACTACACTTCACAGACTTCTCTGATCCTGGAGAGCACATTAAGCACATAGGATTCCCGTTCTTAGCAAAGCCACAAAACTCCCCTGTAAAGCCACCCAAACCGGCTTGCAGCATTCTCCCTCTTCTACTGACAGTAGACGCATGGTCGATGCTCCACAGCTTTTTCTGCTCTCCTAGAGCAGAGAATGCATAGGGAGCTCTTGTTTCAAGCTAAGCCAAAGAACCCCCTTCTGAGCACACCCAAAGCGGGTTGCAGCATTCTCCCTCCTCCCGCGACAAGAGACGCACCATGGATGCTCCACAGCTTTCTCTGCTCTCGTAGAGCACAAAAAGCATTGGGAGCTTCACTGTCAAGCTAAGCCAAAGATGCACCCATGTGTGAGCACACCCAAACCGGCTTGCCGCGTTCTCCCTCTTCCCGTGACAGGAGACGCACGACCGATGCTCCACGGCTTTCTCTGCTCCTGCAGTGCACAAAAAGCAATGGGAGCTCTTGTTTCAAGCTAAGTCAAAGATGCACCCATGTGTGAGCACTCCCAAACCGGCTTGCCACGTTCTCCCTCTTCCCGTGACAGGAGACGCACGACCGATGCTCCACAGCTTTCTCTGCTCCTGCAGAGCACAAAAAGCATTGGAAGCTCTGGCTACAAGCTTAACGAAAGATGGACCCCCGTGAGAGCACACCCAAACCAGCTTGCCGTTTTCTCCGTCTTCCTGTGACAGGAGACGCACGACCGATGCTCCACTGCTTTCTCTGCTCCTGTAGAGCACAAACAGCATTGGGAGCCTCTCTGTCAAGCTAAGCCAAAGATGCATCCCCGTGTGAGCACACCCAAACCGGCTTGCCGCGTTCTCCCTCTTCCCGTGACAGGAGACGCACGACCGATGCTGCACAGCTTTGTCTGCTCCTGTACAGCACAAAAAGCGTTGGGAGCTCCACTGTCAAGCTAAGCCAAAGATGCACCCATGTGTGAGCACACCCAAACCGGCTTGCCGCGTTCTCCCTCTTCCCGTGACAGGAGACACACGACCGATGCTCCACTGCTTTCTCTGCTCTTGCAGTGCACAAAAAGCATTGGAAGCTCTGGCTACAAGCTTAGCGAAAGATGCACCCCCGTGTGAGCACACCCAAACCGGCTTGCCGCGTTCTCCCTCTTCCCGTGACAGGAGACGCACGACCGATGCTCCACAACTTTCTCTGCTCCTGTAGAGCACAAAAAGCGTTGGGAGCTCCACTGTCAAGCTAAGCCAAAGATGCACCCCCGTGTGAGCACAGCCAGACCAGCTTTCTGCATTCTCCTTTTTTCCGTGAGAGGAGAGGCACCATCGATGCTCCACAGGTTTCTCTGCTCTCGTAAAGCACAGAAAGCAGGGGGAGATCTTGTTTCAAGCTAAGCCAAAGAACCCCCATCTGAGCACACCCAAACCGGCTTGCAGCGTTCTCCCTCTTCCGGTGACAAGAGAGGCACGATGAATGCTCCACAGCTATCTCTGCTCTCGTAGAGCTCAGAGAGCACAGAGAGCTCTTGTTTCAGGGTAAGCCAAAGAACCCCTTCTGAGCACACCGAACCTGGCTTGCAGCATTTTCCCTCTTCCCGAGACAGGAGACGCATGACTGAATCTCCACAGCTTTTTCTGCTCTCGTTTAGCACAGAGATCAGTGGGAGCTCTTGTTGCAAGCTAAGCCAAAGAACCCTCTTCTGAGCACACCCAAACCGGCTTGCAGCATCCACCCACTAACCACGACAGGAGAGGCACCCTCGATGCTCTACCGGTTTCTCTGCTTTTCTGGAGCACAGAGAGCAGTGGGAGCTCTTGTTGCAAGCTAAGCCAAAGAACTCCATTCTGAGCACATCTAAAACGGCTTGCAGCATTCTCCTTCTTCCCGTGAGAGGAGAGGCTTGTACTACACTTCACAGACTTCTCTGATTCTGGAGAGCACATTAAGCACATAGGATTCCCGTTCTTAGCAAAGCCCCAAAACTCCCCTGTAAAGCCTCCCAAACCGGCTTGCAGCATTCTCCCTCTTCTACTGACAGTAGACGCATGGTCGATGCTCCACAGCTTTTTCTGCTCTCTTAGAGCAGAGAATACATAGGGAGCTCTTGATTCAAGCTAAGCCAAAGAACCCCTTCTGAGCACACCGAACCTGGCTTGCAGCATTTTCCCTCTTCCCGAGACAGGAGATGTATGATCGATGCTACACATCTTTTTCTGCTTTCGTAGAGCTCATAAAGCATCGGGAGATCTTGTTTCAAGCTAAGCTAAAGAGCCCCCTTCTGAGCACACACAAAGCGGCTTGAAGCATTTTCTCTCTTCCCTTGACAGGAGACGCATGACTGAATCTCCACAGCTTTTTCTGCTCTCGTTTAGCACAGAGATCAGTGGGAGCACTTGTCGCAAGCTAAGCCAAAGAACCCTCTTCTGAGCACACCCAAACCGGCTTGCAGCATCCACCCTCTAACCACGACAGAAGAGGCACCCTCGATGCTCCACCGGTTTCTCTGCTTTTCTGGAGCACAGAGAGCAGTGGGAGCTCTTGTTGCAAGCTAAGCCAAAGAACTCCATTCTGAGCACATCTAAAACGGCTTGCAGCATTCTCCTTCTTCCCGTGAGAGGAGAGGCTTGTACTACACTTCACAGACTTCTCTGATCCTGGAGAGCACATTAAGCACATAGGATTCTTGTTCTTAGCAAAGCCACAAAACTCCCCTGTAAAGCCACCCAAACCGGCTTGCAGCATTCTCCCTCTTCTACTGACAGTAGACGCATGGTCGATGCTCCACAGCTTTTTCTGCTCTCCTAGAGCAGAGAATGCATTGGGAGCTCCTGTTTCAAGCTAAGCCAAAGAACCCCCTTCTGAGCACACCCAAACCGGCTTGCAGCATCCTCCCTCTAACCATGACAGGAGAGGCACCCTCGATGCTTTTCTGGAGCACAGAGAGCAGTGGGAGCTCTTGTTGCAAGCTAAGCCAAAGAACTCCATTCTGAGCACATCTAAAACGGCTTGCAGCATTCTCCTTCTTCCCGTGAGAGGAGAGGCTTGTACTACACTTCACAGACTTCTCTGATCCTGGAGAGCACATTAAGCACATAGGATTCCCGTTCTTAGCAAAGCCACAAAACTCCCCTGTAAAGCCACCCAAACCGGCTTGCAGCATTCTCCCTCTTCTACTGACAGTAGACGCATGGTCGATGCTCCACAGCTTTTTCTGCTCTCCTAGAACAGAGAATACATAGGGAGCTCTTGTTTCAAGCTAAGCCAAAGAATCCCCTTCTGAGGACACCCAAAGCGGGTTGCAGCATTCTCCCTCCTCCCGCGACAAGAGACGCACCATGGATGCTCCACAGCTTTCTCTGCTCTCGTAGAGCACAAAAAGCATTGGGAGCTTCACTGTCAAGCTAAGCCAAAGATGCACCCATGTGTGAGCACACCCAAACCGGCTTGCCGCGTTCTCCCGCTTCCCGTGACAGGAGACGCACGACCGATGCTCCACTGCTTTCTCTGCTCCTGTAGAGCACAAACAGCATTGGGAGCTTCTCTGTCAAGCTAAGCCAAAGATGCATCCCCGTGTGAGCACACCCAAACCGGCTTGCCGCGTTCTCCCTCTTCCCGTGACAGGAGACGCACGACCGATGCTGCACAGCTTTCTCTGCTCCTGTAGAGCACAAAAACCGTTGGGAGCTCCACTGTCAAGCTAAGCCAAAGATGCACCCCCGTGTGAGCACAGCCAAACCAGCTTTCAGCATTCTCCTTTTTTCCGTGAGAGGAGAGGCACCATCGATGCTCCACAGGTTTCTCTGCTCTCGTAAAGCACAGAAAGCAGGGGGAGATCTTGTTTCAAGCTAAGCCAAAGAACCCCCATCTGAGCACACCCAAACCGGCTTGCAGCGTTCTCCCTCTTCGGGTGACAAGAGAGGCACGATGAACGCTCCACAGCTATCTCTGCTCTCGTAGAGCTCAGAGAGCACAGAGAGCTCTTGTTTCAGGGTAAGCCAAAGAACCCCTTCTGAGCACACCGAACCTGGCTTGCAGCATTTTCCCTCTTCCCGAGACAGGAGACGCATGACTGAATCTCCACAGCTTTTTCTGCTCTCGTTTAGCACAGAGATCAGTAGGAGCTCTTGTTGCAAGCTAAGCCAAAGAACCCTCTTCTGAGCACACCCAAACCGGCTTGCAGCATCCACCCTCTAACCACGACAGGAGAGGCACCCTCGATGCTCCACCGGTTTCTCTGCTTTTCTGGAGCACAGAGAGCAGTGGGAGCTCTTGTTGCAAGCTAAGCCAAAGAACTCCATTCTGAGCACATCTAAAACGGCTTGCAGCATTCTCCTTCTTCCCGTGAGAGGAGAGGCTTGTACTACACTTCACAGACTTCTCTGATCCTGGAGAGCACATTAAGCACATAGGATTCCCGTTCTTAGCAAAGCCCCAAAACACCCCTGTAAAGCCACCCAAACCGGCTTGCAGCATTCTCCCTCTTCTACTGACAGTAGACGCATGGTCGATGCTCCACAGCTTTTTCTGCTCTCCTAGAGCAGAGAATACATAGGGAGCTCCTGTTTCAAGCAAAGCCAAAGAACCCCCTTCTGAGCACACCCAAACCGGCTTGCAGCATTCTCCCTCCTCCCATGACAAGAGACGCACCATGGATGCTCCACAGCTTTCTCTGCTCTCGTAGAGCACAAAAAGCATTGGGAGCTTCACTGTCAAGCTAAGCAAAAGATGCACCCATGTGTGAGCACACCCAAACCGGCTTGCCGCGTTCTTTCTCTTCCCGTGACAGGAGACGCACGACCGATGCTCCACGGCTTTCTCTGCTCCTGCAGTGCACAAAAAGCAATGGGAGCTCTTGTTTCAAGCTAAGTCAAAGATGCACCCATGTGTGAGCACTCCCAAACCGGCTTGCCACGTTCTCCCTCTTCCCGTGACAGGAGACGCACGACCGATGCTCCACAGCTTTCTCTGCTCCTGCAGAGCACAAAAAGCATTGGAAGCTCTGGCTACAAGCTTAGCGAAAGATGCACCCCCGTGAGAGCATACCCAAACCAGCTTGCCGTTTTCTCCCTCTTCCTGTGACAGGAGACGCACGACCGATGCTCCACTGCTTTCTCTGCTTATGTAGAGCACAAACAGCATTGGGAGCTTCTCTGTCAAACTAAGCCAAAGATGCATCCCCGTGTGAGCACACCCAAACCGGCTTGCCGCGTTCTCCCTCTTCCCGTGACAGGAGACGCACGACCGATGCTCCACAACTTTCTCTGCTCCTGTAGAGCACAAAAAGCGTTGGGAGCTCCACTGTCAAGCTAAGCCAAAGATGCATCCCCGTGTGAGCACCCCCAAATCCACTTGCCGCGTTCTCCCTCTTCCCGTGACAGGAGACGCACGACCGATGCTGCACAGCTTTCTCTGCTCCTGTAGAGCACAAAAAGCGTTGGGAGCTCCACTGTCAAGCTAAGCCAAAGATGCACCCCCGTGTGAGCACAGCCAAACCAGCTTTCAGCATTCTCCTTTTTTCCGTGAGAGGAGAGGCACCATCGATGCTCCACAGGTTTCTCTGCTCTCGTAAAGCACAGAAAGCAGGGGGAGATCTTGTTTCAAGCTAAGCCAAAGAACCCCCTTCTGAGCACACCCAAACCGGCTTGCAGCATTCTCCCTCTTCCGGTGACAAGAGAGGCACGATGGATGCTCCACAGCTATCTCTGCTCTCGTAGAGCTCAGAGAGCACAGAGAGCTCTTGTTTCAAGCTAAGCCAAAGAACCCCTTCTGAGCACACCGAACCTGGCTTGCAGCATTTTCCCTCTTCCCGAGACAGGAGGTGTATGATCGATGCTCCACATCTTTTTCTGCTTTCGTAGAGCTCATAAAGCATCGGGAGATCTTGTTTCAAGCTAAGCTAAAGAGCCCCCTTCTGAGCACACACAAAGCGGCTTGAAGCATTTTCTCTCTTCCCTTGACAGGAGACGCATGACTGAATCTCCACAGCTTTTTCTGCTCTCGTTTAGCACAGAGATCAGTGGGAGGTCTTGTCCCAAGCTAAGCCAAAGAACCCTCTTCTGAGCACACCCAAACCGGCTTGCAGCATCCTCCCTCTAACCACGACAGGAGAGGCACCCCTCGATGCTCCACCGGTTTCTCTGCTTTTCTGGAGCACAGAGAGCAGTGGGAGCTCTTGTTGCAAGCTAAGCCAAAGAACTCCATTCTGAGCACATCTAAAACGGCTTGCAGCATTCTCCTTCTTCCCGTGAGAGGAGAGGCTTGTACTACACTTCACAGACTTCTTTGATCCTTGAGAGCACATTAAGCACATAGGATTCCTGTTCTTAGCAAAGCCATAAAACTCCCCTGTAAAGCCTCCCAAACCGGCTTGCAGCATTCTCCCTCTTCTACTGACAGTAGACGCATGGTCGATGCTCCACAGCTTTTTCTGCTCTCCTAGAGCAGAGAATACATAGGGAGCTCTTGTTTCAAGCTAAGCCAAAGAACCCCCTTCTGAGCTAACCCAAAGCGGGTTGCAGCATTCTCCCTCCTCCCATGACAAGAGACGCACCATGGATGCTCCACAGCTTTCTCTGCTCTCGTAGAGCACAAAAAGCATTGGGAGCTTCACTGTCAAGCTAAGCCAAAGATGCACTCATGTGTGAGCACTCCCAAACCGGCTTGCCACGTTCTCCCTCTTCCCGTGACAGGAGACGCACGACCGATGCTCCACGGCTTTCTCTGCTCCTGCAGAGCACAAAAAGCATTGGAAGCTCTGGCTACAAGCTTAGAGAAAGATGCACCCCCGTGAGAGCATACCCAAACCAGCTTGCCGTTTTCTCCCTATTCTTGTGACAGGAGACGCACGACCGATGCTCCACTGCTTTCTCTGCTCCTGTAGAGCACAAACAGCATTGGGAGCTTCTCTGTCAAGCTAAGCCAAAGATGCATCCCCGTGTGAGCACACCCAAACCGGCTTGCCGCGTTCCCCTCTTCCCGTGACAGGAGACGCACGACCGATGCTGCACAGCTTTCTCTGCTCCTGTAGAGCACAAAAAGCGTTGGGAGCTCTTGTTTCGAGCTAAGTCAAAGATGCACCCATGTGTGAGCACTCCCAAACCGGCTTGCCACGTTCTCCCTCTTCCCGTGACAGGAGACTCACGACTGATGCTTCACAGCTTTCTCTGCTCCTGCAGAGCACAAAAAGCATTGGAAGCTCTGGCTACAAGCTTAGCGAAAGATGCACCCCCGTGAGAGCATACCCAAACCAGCTTGCCGTTTTCTCCCTCTTCCTGTGACAGGAGACGCAACGACCGATGCTCCACTGCTTTCTCTGCTCCTGTAGAGCACAAACAGCATTGGGAGCTTCTCTGTCAAGCTAAGCCAAAGATGCATCCCCGTGTGAGCACACCCAAACCGGCTTGCCGCGTTCTCCCTCTTCCCGTGACAGGAGACGCACGACCGATGCTGCACAGCTTTCTCTGCTCCTGTAGAGCACAAAAACCGTTGGGAGCTCCACTGTCAAGCTAAGCCAAAGATGCACCCCCGTGTGAGCACAGCCAAACCAGCTTTCAGCATTCTCCTTTTTTCCGTGAGAGGAGAGGCACCATCGATGCTCCACAGGTTTCTCTGCTCTCGTAAAGCACAGAAAGCAGGGGGAGATCTTGTTTCAAGCTAAGCCAAAGAACCCCCATCTGAGCACACCCAAACCGGCTTGCAGCATTCTCCCTCTTCCGGTGACAAGAGAGGCACGATGAATGCTCCACAGCTATCTCTGCTCTCGTAGAGCTCAGAGAGCACAGAGAGCTCTTGTTTCAGGGTAAGCCAAAGAACCCCTTCTGAGCACACCGAACCTGGCTTGCAGCATTTTCCCTCTTCCCTTGACAGGAGACGCATGACTGAATCTCCACAGCTTTTTCTGCTCTCGTTTAGCACAGAGATCAGTAGGAGCTCTTGTCGCAAGCTAAGCCAAAGAACCCTCTTCTGAGCACACCCAAACCGGCTTGCAGCATCCACCCTCTAACCACGACAGGAGAGGCACCCTAGATGCTCCACCGGTTTCTCTGCTTTTCTGGAGCACAGAGAGCAGTGGGAGCTCTTGTTGCAAGCTAAGCCAAAGAACTCCATTCTGAGCACATCTAAAACGGCTTGCAGCATTCTCCTTCTTCCCGTGAGAGGAGAGGCTTGTACTACACTTCACAGACTTCTCTGATCCTGGAGAGCACATTAAGCACATAGGATTCCCGTTCTTAGCAAAGCCACAAAACTCCCCTGTAAAGCCACCCAAACCGGCTTGCAGCATTCTCCCTCTTCTACTGACAGTAGACGCATGGTCGATGCTCCACAGCTTTTTCTGCTCTCCTAGAACAGAGAATACATAGGGAGCTCTTGTCTCAAGCTAAGCCAAAGAACCCCCTTCTGAGCACACCCAAAGCGGGTTGCAGCATTCTCTCTCCTCCCGCGACAAGAGACGCACCATGGATGCTCCACAGCTTTCTCTGCTCTCGTAGAGCACAAAAAGCATTGGGAGCTTCACTGTCAAGCTAAGCCAAAGATGCACCCATGTGTGAGCACACCCAAACCGGCTTGCCGCGTTCTCCCTCTTCCCGTGACAGGAGACGCACGACCGATGCTCCACGGCTTTCTCTGCTCCCGCAGTGCACAAAAAGCAATGGGAGCTCTTGTTTCAAGCTAAGTCAAAGATGCACCCATGTGTGAGCACTCCCAAACCGGCTTGCCACGTTCTCCCTCTTCCCGTGAATGGAGACGCACGACCGATGCTCCACAGCTTTCTCTGCTCCTGCAGAGCACAAAAAGCATTGGAAGCTCTGGCTACAAGCTTAGCGAAAGATGCACCCCCGTGAGAGCATACCCAAACCAGCTTGCCGTTTTCTCCCTCTTCCTGTGACAGGAGACGCACGACCGATGCTCCACTGCTTTCTCTGCTCCTGTAGAGCACAAACAGCATTAGGAGCTTTTGTGTCAAGCTAAGCCAAAGATGCATCCCCGTGTGAGCACACCCAAACCGGCTTGCCGCGTTCTCCCTCTTCCCGTGACAGGAGACGCACGACCGATGCTCCACAGCTTTCTCTGCTCCTGTAGAGCACAAAAAGCATTGGGAGCTCCACTGTCAAGCTAAGCCAAAGATGCACCCATGTGTGAGCACACCCAAACCGGCTTGCCGCGTTCTCCCTCTTCCCGTGACAGGAGACACACGACCGATGCTCCACTGCTTTCTCTGCTCCTGCAGTGCAGAAAAAGCATTGGAAGCTCTGGCTACAAGCTTAGCGAAAGATGCACCCCCGTGAGAGCATACCCAAACCGGCTTGCCGTTTTCTCCCTCTTCCTGTGACAGGAGACGCACGACCGATGCTCCACTGCTTTCTCTGCTCCTGTAGAGCACAAACAGCATTAGGAGCTCCACTGTCAAGCTAAGCCAAAGATGCACCCCCGTGTGAGCACACCCAAACCGGCTTGCCGCGTTCTTTCTCTTCCCGTGACAGGAGACGCACGACCGATGCTCCACGGCTTTCTCTGCTCCTGTAGAGCACAAAAAGCGTTGGGAGCTCCACTGTCAAGCTAAGTCAAAGATGCAACCATGTGTGAGCACACCCAAACCGGCTTGCCGCGTTCTCCCTCTTCCCGTGACAGGAGACACACGACTGATGCTCCACTGCTTTCTCTGCTCCTGCAGTGCAGAAAAAGCATTGGAAGCTCTGGCTACAAGCTTAGCGAAAGATGCACCCCCGTGAGGGCATACCCAAACCGGCTTGCCGCGTTCTCCCTCTTCCCGTGACAGGAGACGCACGACCGATGCTCCACAACTTTCTCTGCTCCTGTAGAGCACAAAAAGCGTGGGGAGCTCCACTGTCAAGCTAAGCCAAAGATGCACCCCCGTGTGAGCACAGCCAAACCAGCTTTCAGCATTCTCCTTTTTTCCGTGAGAGGAGAGGCACCATCGATGCTCCACAGGTTTCTCTGCTCTCGTAAAGCACAGAAAGCAGGGGGAGATCTTGTTTCAAGCTAAGCCAAAGAACCCCCTTCTGAGCACACCCAAACCGGCTTGCAGCATTCTCCCTCTTCCGGTGACAAGAGAGGCACGATGGATGCTCCACAGCTATCTCTGCTCTCGTAGAGCTCAGAGAGCACAGAGAGCTCTTGTTTCAAGCTAAGCCAAAGAACCCCTTCTGAGCACACCGAACCTGGCTTGCAGCATTTTCCCTCTTCCCGAGACAGGAGATGTATGATCGATGCTCCACATCTTTTTCTGCTTTCGTAGAGCTCATAAAGCATCGGGAGATCTTGTTTCAAGCTAAGCTAAAGAGCCCCCTTCTGAGCACACACAAAGCGGCTTGAAGCATTTTCTCTCTTCCCTTGACAGGAGACGCATGACTGAATCTCCACAGCTTTTTCTGCTCTCGTTTAGCACAGAGATCAGTGGGAGCTCTTGTCCCAAGCTAAGCCAAAGAACCCTCTTCTGAGCACACCCAAACCGGCTTGCAGCATCCACCCTCTAACCACGACAGAAGAGGCACCCTCGATGCTCCACCGGTTTCTCTGCTTTTCTGGAGCACAGAGAGCAGTGGGAGCTCTTGTTGCAAGCTAAGCCAAAGAACTCCATTCTGAGCACATCTAAAACGGCTTGCAGCATTCTCCTTCTTCCCGTGAGAGGAGAGGCTTGTACTACACTTCACAGACTTCTCTGATCCTGGAGAGCACATTAAGCACATAGGATTCTTGTTCTTAGCAAAGCCACAAAACTCCCCTGTAAAGCCTCCCAAACCGGCTTGCAGCATTCTCCCTCTTCTACTGACAGTAGACGCATGGTCGATGCTCCACAGCTTTTTCTGCTCTCCTAGAGCAGAGAATGCATTGGGAGCTCCTGTTTCAAGCTAAGCCAAAGAACCCCCTTCTGAGCACACCCAAACCGGCTTGCAGCATCCTCCCTCTAACCATGACAGGAGAGGCACCCTCGATGCTTTTCTGGAGCACAGAGAGCAGTGGGAGCTCTTGTTGCAAGCTAAGCCAAAGAACTCCATTCTGAGCACATCTAAAACGGCTTGCAGCATTCTCCTTCTTCCCGTGAGAGGAGAGGCTTGTACTACACTTCACAGACTTCTCTGATCCTGGAGAGCACATTAAGCACATAGGATTCCCGTTCTTAGCAAAGCCACAAAACTCCCCTGTAAAGCCACCCAAACCGGCTTGCAGCATTCTCCCTCTTCTACTGACAGTAGACGCATGGTCGATGCTCCACAGCTTTTTCTGCTCTCCTAGAACAGAGAATGCATTGGGAGCTCCTGTTTCAAGCTAAGCCAAAGAACCCCCTTCTGAGGACACCCAAAGCGGGTTGCAGCATTCTCCCTCCTCCCGCGACAAGAGACGCACCATGGATGCTCCACAGTTTTCTCTGCTCTCGTAGAGCACAAAAAGCATTGGGAGCTTCACTGTCAAGCTAAGCCAAAGATGCACCCATGAGTGAGCACACCCAAACCGGCTTGCCGCGTTCTCCCTCTTCCCGTGACAGGAGACGCACGACCGATGCTCCACGGCTTTCTCTGCTCCCGCAGTGCACAAAAAGCAATGGGAGCTCTTGTTTCAAGCTAAGTCAAAGATGCACCCATGTGTGAGCACTCCCAAACCGGCTTGCCGCGTTCTCCCTCTTCCCGTGACAGGAGACGCACGACCGATGCTGCACAGCTTTCTCTGCTCCTGTAGAGCACAAAAAGCGTTGGGAGCTCCACTGTCAAGCAAAGCCAAAGATGCACCCCCGTGTGAGCACAGCCAAACCAGCTTTCAGCATTCTCCTTTTTTCCGTGAGAGGAGAGGCACCATCGATGCTCCACAGGTTTCTCTGCTCTCGTAAAGCACAGAAAGCAGGGGGAGATCTTGTTTCAAGCTAAGCCAAAGAACCCTCTTCTGAGCACACCCAAACCGGCTTGCAGCATTCTCCCTCTTCCGGTGACAAGAGAGGCACGATGGATGCTCCACAGCTATCTCTGCTCTCGTAGTGCTCAGAGAGCACAGAGAGCTCTTGTTTCAAGCTAAGCCAAAGAACCCCTTCTGAGCACACCGAACCTGGCTTGCAGCATTTTCCCTCTTCCCGAGACAGGAGATGTATGATCGATGCTCCACATCTTTTTCTGCTTTCGTAGAGCTCATAAAGCATCGGGAGATCTTGTTTCAAGCTAAGCTAAAGAGCCCCCTTCTGAGCACACACAAAGCGGCTTGAAGCATTTTCTCTCTTCCCTTGACAGGAGACTCATGACTGAATCTCCACAGCTTTTTCTACTCTCGTTTAGCACAGAGATCAGTGGGAGCTCTTGTCGCAAGCTAAGCCAAAGAACCCTCTTCTGAGCACACCCAAACCGGCTTGCAGCATCCTCCCTCTAACCACGACAGGAGAGGCACCCCTCGATGCTCCACCGGTTTCTCTGCTTTTCTGGAGCACAGAGAGCAGTGGGAGCTCTTGTTGCAAGCTAAGGCAAAGAACTCCATTCTGAGCACATCTAAAACGGCTTGCAGCATTCTCCTTCTTCCCGTGAGAGGAGAGGCTTGTACTACACTTCACAGACTTCTCTGATCCTGGAGAGCACATTAAGCACATAGGATTCCCGTTCTTAGCAAAGCCACAAAACTCCCCTGTAAAGCCACCCAAACCGGCTTGCAGCATTCTCCCTCTTCTACTGACAGTAGACGCATGGTCGATGCTCCACAGCTTTTTCTGCTCTCCTAGAACAGAGAATGCATTGGGAGCTCCTGTTTCAAGCTAAGCCAAAGAACCCCCTTCTGAGGACACCCAAAGCGGGTTGCAGCATTCTCCCTCCTCCCGCGACAAGAGACGCACCATGGATGCTCCACAGCTTTCTCTGCTCTCGTAGAGCACAAAAAGCATTGGGAGCTTCACTGTCAAGCTAAGCCAAAGATGCACCCATGTGTGAGCACACCCAAACCGGCTTGCCGCGTTCTCCCTCTTCCCGTGACAGGAGACGCACGACCGATGCTCCACGGCTTTCTCTGCTCCCGCAGTGCTCAAAAAGCAATGGGAGCTCTTCTTTCAAGCTAAGTCAAAGATGCACCCATGTGTGAGCACTCCCAAACCGGCTTGCCACGTTCTCCCTCTTCCCGTGAATGGAGACGCACGACCGATGCTCCACAGCTTTCTCTGCTCCTGCAGAGCACAAAAAGCATTGGAAGCTCTGGCTACAAGCTTAGCGAAAGATGCACCCCCGTGAGAGCATACCCAAACCAGCTTGCCGTTTTCTCCCTCTTCCTGTGACAGGAGACGCACGACCGATGCTCCACTGCTTTCTCTGCTCCTGTAGAGCACAAACAGCATTAGGAGCTTCTCTGTCAAGCTAAGCCAAAGATGCATCCCCGTGTGAGCACACCCAAACCGGCTTGCCGCGTTCTCCCTCTTCCCGTGACAGGAGACGCACGACCGATGCTGCACAGCTTTCTCTGCTCCTGTAGAGCACAAAAAGCGTTGGGAGCTCCACTGTCAAGCTAAGCCAAAGATGCACCCATGTGTGAGAACACCCAAACCGGCTTGCCGCGTTCTCCCTCTTCCCGTGACAGGAGACACACGACCGATGCTCCACTGCTTTCTCTGCTCCTGCAGTGCAGAAAAAGCATTGGAAGCTCTGGCTACAAGCTTAGCGAAAGATGCACCCCCGTGAGAGCATACCCAAACCGGCTTGCCGTTTTCTCCCTCTTCCTGTGACAGGAGACGCACGACCGATGCTCCACTGCTTTCTCTGCTCCTGTAGAGCACAAACAGCATTAGGAGCTCCACTGTCAAGCTAAGCCAAAGATGCACCCCCGTGTGAGCACACCCAAACCGGCTTGCCGCGTTCTCCCTCTTCCCGTGACAGGAGACGCACGACCGATGCTCCACAACTTTCTCTGCTCCTGTAGAGCACAAAAAGCGTGGGGAGCTCCACTGTCAAGCTAAGCCAAAGATGCACCCCCGTGTGAGCACAGCCAAACCAGCTTTCAGCATTCTCCTTTTTTCCGTGAGAGGAGAGGCACCATCGATGCTCCACAGGTTTCTCTGCTCTCGTAAAGCACAGAAAGCAGGGGGAGATCTTGTTTCAAGCTAAGCCAAAGAACCCCCTTCTGAGCACACCCAAACCGGCTTGCAGCATTCTCCCTCTTCCGGTGACAAGAGAGGCACGATGGATGCTCCACAGCTATCTCTGCTCTCGTAGAGCTCAGAGAGCACAGAGAGCTCTTGTTTCAAGCTAAGCCAAAGAACCCCTTCTGAGCACACCGAACCTGGCTTGCAGCATTTTCCCTCTTCCCGAGACAGGAGATGTATGATCGATGCTCCACATCTTTTTCTGCTTTCGTAGAGCTCATAAAGCATCGGGAGATCTTGTTTCAAGCTAAGCTAAAGAGCCCCCTTCTGAGCACACACAAAGCGGCTTGAAGCATTTCCTCTCTTCCCTTGACAGGAGATGCATGACTGAATCTCCACAGCTTTTTCTGCTCTCGTTTAGCACAGAGATCAGTGGGAGCTCTTGTCGCAAGCTAAGCCAAAGAACCCTCTTCTGAGCACACCCAAACCGGCTTGCAGCATCCACCCTCTAACCACGACAGAAGAGGCACCCTCGATGCTCCACCGGTTTCTCTGCTTTTCTGGAGCACAGAGAGCAGTGGGAGCTCTTGTTGCAAGCTAAGCCAAAGAACTCCATTCTGAGCACATCTAAAACGGCTTGCAGCATTCTCCTTCTTCCCGTGAGAGGAGAGGCTTGTACTACACTTCACAGACTTCTCTGATCCTGGAGAGCACATTAAGCACATAGGATTCTTGTTCTTAGCAAAGCCACAAAACTCCCCTGTAAAGCCTCCCAAACCGGCTTGCAGCATTCTCCCTCTTCTACTGACAGTAGACGCATGGTCGATGCTCCACAGCTTTTTCTGCTCTCCTAGAGCAGAGAATGCATTGGGAGCTCCTGTTTCAAGCTAAGCCAAAGAACCCCCTTCTGAGCACACCCAAACCGGCTTGCAGCATCCTCCCTCTAACCATGACAGGAGAGGCACCCTCGATGCTTTTCTGGAGCACAGAGAGCAGTGGGAGCTCTTGTTGCAAGCTAAGCCAAAGAACTCCATTCTGAGCACATCTAAAACGGCTTGCAGCATTCTCCTTCTTCCCGTGAGAGGAGAGGCTTGTACTACACTTCACAGACTTCTCTGATCCTGGAGAGCACATTAAGCACATAGGATTCCCGTTCTTAGCAAAGCCACAAAACTCCCCTGTAAAGCCACCCAAACCGGCTTGCAGCATTCTCCCTCTTCTACTGACAGTAGACGCATGGTCGATGCTCCACAGCTTTATCTGCTCTCCTAGAGCAGAGAATGCATAGGGAGCTCTTGTTTCAAGCTAAGCCAAAGAACCCCCTTCTGAGGACACCCAAAGCGGGTTGCAGCATTCTCCCTCCTCCCGCGACAAGAGACGCACCATGGATGCTCCACAGCTTTCTCTGCTCTCGTAGAGCACAAAAAGCATTGGGAGCTTCACTGTCAAGCTAAGCCAAAGATGCACCCATGTGTGAGCACACCCAAACCGGCTTGCCGCGTTCTCCCTCTTCCCGTGACAGGAGACGCACGACCGATGCTGCACAGCTTTCTCTGCTCCTGTAGAGCACAAAAAGCCTTGGGAGCTCCACTGTCAAGCTAAGCCAAAGATGCACCCCCGTGTGAGCACAGCCAAACCAGCTTTCAGCATTCTCCTTTTTTCCGTGAGAGGAGAGGCACCATCGATGCTCCACAGGTTTCTCTGCTCTCGTAAAGCACAGAAAGCAGGGGGAGATCTTGTTTCAAGCTAAGCCAAAGAACCCTCTTCTGAGCACACCCAAACCGGCTTGCAGCATTCTCCCTCTTCCGGTGACAAGAGAGGCACGATGGATGCTCCACAGCTATCTCTGCTCTCGTAGAGCTCAGAGAGCACAGAGAGCTCTTGTTTCAAGCTAAGCCAAAGAACCCCTTCTGAGCACACCGAACCTGGCTTGCAGCATTTTCCCTCTTCCCGAGACAGGAGATGTATGATCGATGCTCCACATCTTTTTCTGCTTTCGTAGAGCTCATAAAGCATCGGGAGATCTTGTTTCAAGCTAAGCTAAAGAGCCCCCTTCTGAGCACACACAAAGCGGCTTGAAGCATTTTCTCTCTTCCCTTGACAGGAGACTCATGACTGAATCTCCACAGCTTTTTCTACTCTCGTTTAGCACAGAGATCAGTGGGAGCTCTTGTCGCAAGCTAAGCCAAAGAACCCTCTTCTGAGCACACCCAAACCGGCTTGCAGCATCCTCCCTCTAACCATGACAGGAGAGGCACCCTCGATGCTCCACCGGTTTCTCTGCTTTTCTGGAGCACAGAGAGCAGTGGGAGCTCTTGTTGCAAGCTAAGCCAAAGAACTCCATTCTGAGCACATCTAAAACGGCTTGCAGCATTCTCCTTCTTCCCGTGAGAGGAGAGGCTTGTACTACACTTCACAGACTTCTCTGATCCTGGAGAGCACATTAAGCACATAGGATTCCCGTTCTTAGCAAAGCCACAAAACTCCCCTGTAAAGCCACCCAAACCGGCTTGCAGCATTCTCCCTCTTCTACTGACAGTAGACGCATGGTCGATGCTCCACAGCTTTTTCTGCTCTCCTAGAACAGAGAATACATAGGGAGTTCTTGTTTCAAGCTAAGCCAAAGAACCCCCTTCTGAGGACACCCAAAGCGGGTTGCAGCATTCTCCCTCCTCCCGCGACAAGAGACGCACCATGGATGCTCCACAGCTTTCTCTGCTCTCGTAGAGCACAAAAAGCATTGGGAGCTTCACTGTCAAGCTAAGCCAAAGATGCACCCATGTGTGAGCACACCCAAACCGGCTTGCCGCGTTCTCCCTCTTCCCGTGACAGGAGACGCACGACCGATGCTCCACGGCTTTCTCTGCTCCTGCAGTGCACAAAAAGCAATGGGAGCTCTTGTTTCAAGCTAAGTCAAAGATGCACCCATGTGTGAGCACTCCCAAACCGGCTTGCCACGTTCTCCCTCTTCCCGTGAATGGAGACGCACGACCGATGCTCCACAGCTTTCTCTGCTCCTGCAGAGCACAAAAAGCATTGGAAGCTCTGGCTACAAGCTTAGCGAAAGATGCACCCCCGTGAGAGCATACCCAAACCAGCTTGCCGTTTTCTCCCTCTTCCTGTGACAGGAGACGCACGACCGATGCTCCACTGCTTTCTCTGCTCCTGTAGAGCACAAACAGCATTAGGAGCTTCTCTGTCAAGCTAAGCCAAAGATGCATCCCCGTGTGAGCACACCCAAACCGGCTTGCCGCGTTCTCCCTCTTCCCGTGACAGGAGACGCACGACCGATGCTGCACAGCTTTCTCTGCTCCTGTAGAGCACAAAAAGCATTGGGAGCTCCACTGTCAAGCTAAGCCAAAGATGCACCCATGTGTGAGCACACCCAAACCGGCTTGCCGCGTTCTCCCTCTTCCCGTGACAGGAGACGCACGACCGATGCTCCACTGCTTTCTCTGCTCCTGCAGTGCAGAAAAAGCATTGGAAGCTCTGGCTACAAGCTTAGCGAAAGATGCACCCCCGTGAGAGCATACCCAAACCGGCTTGCCGTTTTCTCCCTCTTCCTGTGACAGGAGACGCACGACCGATGCTCCACTGCTTTCTCTGCTCCTGTAGAGCACAAACAGCATTAGGAGCTCCACTGTCAAGCTAAGCCAAAGATGCACCCCCGTGTGAGCACACCCAAACCGGCTTGCCGCGTTCTCCCTCTTCCCGTGACAGGAGACGCACGACCGATGCTCCACAACCTTCTCTGCTCCTGTAGAGCACAAAAATCGTGGGGAGCTCCACTGTCAAGCTAAGCCAAAGATGCACCCCCGTGTGAGCACAGCCAAACCAGCTTTCAGCATTCTCCTTTTTTCCGTGAGAGGAGAGGCACCATCGATGCTCCACAGGTTTCTCTGCTCTCGTAAAGCACAGAAAGCAGGGGGAGATCTTGTTTCAAGCTAAGCCAAAGAACCCCCTTCTGAGCACACCCAAACCGGCTTGCAGCATTCTCCCTCTTCCGGTGACAAGAGAGGCACGATGGATGCTCCACAGCTATCTCTGCTCTCGTAGAGCTCAGAGAGCACAGAGAGCTCTTGTTTCAAGCTAAGCCAAAGAACCCCTTCTGAGCACACCGAACCTGGCTTGCAGCATTTTCCCTCTTCCCGAGACAGGAGATGTATGATCGATGCTCCACATCTTTTTCTGCTTTCGTAGAGCTCATAAAGCATCAGGAGATCTTGTTTGAAGCTAAGCTAAGGAGCCCCCTTCTGAGCACACACAAAGCGGCTTGAAGCATTTCCTCTCTTCCCTTGACAGGAGATGCATGACTGAATCTCCACAGCTTTTTCTGCTCTCGTTTAGCACAGAGATCAGTGGGAGCTCTTGTCGCAAGCTAAGCCAAAGAACCCTCTTCTGAGCACACCCAAACCGGCTTGCAGCATCCTCCCTCTAACCATGACAGGAGAGGCACCCCTCGATGCTCCACCGGTTTCTCTGCTTTTCTGGAGCACAGAGAGCAGTGGGAGCTCTTGTTGCAAGCTAAGCCAAAGAACTCCATTCTGAGCACATCTAAAACGGCTTGCAGCATTCTCCTTCTTCCCGTGAGAGGAGAGGCTTGTACTACACTTCACAGACTTCTCTGATCCTGGAGAGCACATTAAGCACATAGGATTCCCGTTCTTAGCAAAGCCACAAAACTCCCCTGTAAAGCCACCCAAACCGGCTTGCAGCATTCTCCCTCTTCTACTGACAGTAGACGCATGGTCGATGCTCCACAGCTTTTTCTGCTATCCTAGAACAGAGAATACATAGGGAGCTCTTGTTTCAAGCTAAGCCAAAGAACCCCCTTCTGAGGACACCCAAAGCGGGTTGCAGCATTCTCCCTCCTCCCGCGACAAGAGACGCACCATGGATGCTCCACAGCTTTCTCTGCTCTCGTAGAGCACAAAAAGCATTGGGAGCTTCACTGTCAAGCTAAGCCAAAGATGCACCCATGTGTGAGCACACCCAAACCGGCTTGCCGCGTTCTCCCTCTTCCCGTGACAGGAGACGCACGACCGATGCTCCACGGCTTTCTCTGCTCCTGCAGTGCACAAAAAGCAATGGGAGCTCTTGTTTCAAGCTAAGTCAAAGATGCACCCATGTGTGAGCACTCCCAAACCGGCTTGCCACGTTCTCCCTCTTCCCGTGAATGGAGACGCACGACCGATGCTCCACAGCTTTCTCTGCTCCTGCAGAGCACAAAAAGCATTGGAAGCTCTGGCTACAAGCTTAGCGAAAGATGCACCCCCGTGAGAGCATACCCAAACCAGCTTGCCGTTTTCTCCCTCTTCCTGTGACAGGAGACGCACGACCGATGCTCCACTGCTTTCTCTGCTCCTGTAGAGCACAAACAGCATTAGGAGCTTCTCTGTCAAGCTAAGCCAAAGATGCATCCCCGTGTGAGCACACCCAAACCGGCTTGCCGCGTTCTCCCTCTTCCCGTGACAGGAGACGCACGACCGATGCTGCACAGCTTTCTCTGCTCCTGTAGAGCACAAAAAGCGTTGGGAGCTCCACTGTCAAGCTAAGCCAAAGATGCACCCATGTGTGAGCACACCCAAACCGGCTTGCCGCGTTCTCCCTCTTCCCGTGACAAGAGACACACGACCGATGCTCCACTGCTTTCTCTGCTCCTGCAGTGCAGAAAAAGCATTGGAAGCTCTGGCTACAAGCTTAGCGAAAGATGCACCCCCGTGAGAGCATACCCAAACCGGCTTGCCGTTTTCTCCCTCTTCCTGTGACAGGAGACGCACGACCGATGCTCCACTGCTTTCTCTGCTCCTGTAGAGCACAAACAGCATTAGGAGCTCCACTGTCAAGCTAAGCCAAAGATGCACCCCCGTGTGAGCACACCCAAACCGGCTTGCCGCGTTCTCCCTCTTCCCGTGACAGGAGACGCACGACCGATGCTCCACAACCTTCTCTGCTCCTGTAGAGCACAAAAATCGTGGGGAGCTCCACTGTCAAGCTAAGCCAAAGATGCACCCCCGTGTGAGCACAGCCAAACCAGCTTTCAGCATTCTCCTTTTTTCCGTGAGAGGAGAGGCACCATCGATGCTCCACAGGTTTCTCTGCTCTCGTAAAGCACAGAAAGCAGGGGGAGATCTTGTTTCAAGCTAAGCCAAAGAACCCCCTTCTGAGCACACCCAAACCGGCTTGCAGCATTCTCCCTCTTCCGGTGACAAGAGAGGCACGATGGATGCTCCACAGCTATCTCTGCTCTCGTAGAGCTCAGAGAGCACAGAGAGCTCTTGTTTCAAGCTAAGCCAAAGAACCCCTTCTGAGCACACCGAACCTGGCTTGCAGCATTTTCCCTCTTCCCGAGACAGGAGATGTATGATCGATGCTCCACATCTTTTTCTGCTTTCGTAGAGCTCATAAAGCATCAGGAGATCTTGTTTGAAGCTAAGCTAAGGAGCCCCCTTCTGAGCACACACAAAGCGGCTTGAAGCATTTCCTCTCTTCCCTTGACAGGAGATGCATGACTGAATCTCCACAGCTTTTTCTGCTCTCGTTTAGCACAGAGATCAGTGGGAGCTCTTGTCGCAAGCTAAGCCAAAGAACCCTCTTCTGAGCACACCCAAACCGGCTTGCAGCATCCTCCCTCTAACCATGACAGGAGAGGCACCCCTCGATGCTCCACCGGTTTCTCTGCTTTTCTGGAGCACAGAGAGCAGTGGGAGCTCTTGTTGCAAGCTAAGCCAAAGAACTCCATTCTGAGCACATCTAAAACGGCTTGCAGCATTCTCCTTCTTCCCGTGAGAGGAGAGGCTTGTACTACACTTCACAGACTTCTCTGATCCTGGAGAGCACATTAAGCACATAGGATTCCCGTTCTTAGCAAAGCCACAAAACTCCCCTGTAAAGCCACCCAAACCGGCTTGCAGCATTCTCCCTCTTCTACTGACAGTAGACGCATGGTCGATGCTCCACAGCTTTTTCTGCTCTCCTAGAGCAGAGAATGCATTGGGAGCTCCTGTTTCAAGCTAAGCCAAAGAACCCCCTTCTGAGCACACCCAAACCGGCTTGCAGCATCCTCCCTCTAACCATGACAGGAGAGGCACCCTCGATGCTTTTCTGGAGCACAGAGAGCAGTGGGAGCTCTTGTTGCAAGCTAAGCCAAAGAACTCCATTCTGAGCACATCTAAAACGGCTTGCAGCATTCTCCTTCTTCCCGTGAGAGGAGAGGCTTGTACTACACTTCACAGACTTCTTTGATCCTGGAGAGCACATTAAGCACATAGGATTCCTGTTCTTAGCAAAGCCATAAAACTCCCCTGTAAAGCCTCCCAAACCGGCTTGCAGCATTCTCCCTCTTCTACTGACAGTAGACGCATGGTCGATGCTCCACAGCTTTTTCTGCTCTCCTAGAGCAGAGAATACATAGGGAGCTCTTGTTTCAAGCTAAGCCAAAGAACCCCCTTCTGAGCTAACCCAAAGCGGGTTGCAGCATTCTCCCTCCTCCCATGACAAGAGACGCACCATGGATGCTCCACAGCTTTCTCTGCTCTCGTAGAGCACAAAAAGCATTGGGAGCTTCACTGTCAAGCTAAGCCAAAGATGCACTCATGTGTGAGCACTCCCAAACCGGCTTGCCACGTTCTCCCTCTTCCCGTGACAGGAGACGCACGACCGATGCTCCACGGCTTTCTCTGCTCCTGCAGAGCACAAAAAGCATTGGAAGCTCTGGCTACAAGCTTAGAGAAAGATGCACCCCCGTGAGAGCATACCCAAACCAGCTTGCCGTTTTCTCCCTATTCTTGTGACAGGAGACGCACGACCGATGCTCCACTGCTTTCTCTGCTCCTGTAGAGCACAAACAGCATTGGGAGCTTCTCTGTCAAGCTAAGCCAAAGATGCATTCCCGTGTGAGCACACCCAAACCGGCTTGCCGCGTTCTCCCTCTTCCCGTGACAGGAGACGCACAACCGATGCTGCACAGCTTTCTCTGCTCCTGTAGAGCACAAAAAGCGTTGGGAGCTCTTGTTTCAAGCTAAGTCAAAATGCACCCATGTGTGAGCACTCCCAAACCGGCTTGCCACGTTCTCCCTCTTCCCGTGACAGGAGACTCACGACTGATGCTCCACAGCTTTCTCTGCTCCTGCAGAGCACAAAAAGCATTGGAAGCTCTGGCTACAAGCTTAGCGAAAGATGCACCCCCGTGAGAGCATACCCAAACCAGCTTGCCGTTTTCTCCCTCTTCCTGTGACAGGAGACGCACGACCGATGCTCCACTGCTTTCTCTGCTCCTGTAGAGCACAAACAGCATTGGGAGCTTCCCTGTCAAGCTAAGCCAAAGATGCATCCCCGTGTGAGCACACCCAAACCGGCTTGCCGCGTTCTCCCTCTTCCCGTGACAGGAGACGCACGACCGATGCTGCACAGCTTTCTCTGCTCCTGTAGAGCACAAAAACCGTTGGGAGCTCCACTGTCAAGCTAAGCCAAAGATGCATCCCCGTGTGAGCACAGCCAAACCAGCTTTCAGCATTCTCCTTTTTTCCGTGAGAGGAGAGGCACCATCGATGCTCCACAGGTTTCTCTGCTCTCGTAAAGCACAGAAAGCAGGGGGAGATCTTGTTTCAAGCTAAGCCAAAGAACCCCCATCTGAGCACACCCAAACCGGCTTGCAGCGTTCTCCCTCTTCCGGTGACAAGAGATGCACGATGAACGCTCCACAGCTATCTCTGCTCTCGTAGAGCTCAGAGAGCACAGAGAGCTCTTGTTTCAGGGTAAGCCAAAGAACCCCTTCTGAGCACACCGAACCTGGCTTGCAGCATTTTCCCTCTTCCCGAGACAGGAGGTGTATGATCGATGCTCCACATCTTTTTCTGCTTTCGTAGAGCTCATAAAGCATCGGGAGATCTTGTTTCAAGCTAAGCTAAAGAGCCCCCTTCTGAGCACACACAAAGCGGCTTGAAGCATTTTCTCTCTTCCCTTGACAGGAGACGCATGACTGAATCTCCACAGCTTTTTCTGCTCTCGTTTAGCACAGAGATCAGTGGGAGCTCTTGTCGCAAGCTAAGCCAAAGAACCCTCTTCTGAGCACACCCAAACCGGCTTGCAGCATCCTCCCTCTAACCATGACAGGAGAGGCACCCCTCGATGCTCCACCGGTTTCTCTGCTTTTCTGGAGCACAGAGAGCAGTGGGAGCTCTTGTTGCAAGCTAAGCCAAAGAACTCCATTCTGAGCACATCTAAAACGGCTTGCAGCATTCTCCTTCTTCCCGTGAGAGGAGAGGCTTGTACTACACTTCACAGACTTCTCTGATCCTGGAGAGCACATTAAGCACATAGGATTCCCGTTCTTAGCAAAGCCACAAAACTCCCCTGTAAAGCCACCCAAACCGGCTTGCAGCATTCTCCCTCTTCTACTGACAGTAGACGCATGGTCGATGCTCCACAGCTTTTTCTGCTCTCCTAGAGCAGAGAATACATAGGGAGCTCATGTTTCAAGCTAAGCCAAAGAACCCCCTTCTGAGCACACCCAAAGCGGTTTGCAGCATTCTCCCTCCTCCCATGACAAGAGACGCACCATGGATGCTCCACAGCTTTCTCTGCTCTCGTAGAGCACAAAAAGCATTGGGAGCTTCACTGTCAAGCTAAGCCAAAGATGCACCCATGTGTGAGCACACCCAAACCGGCTTGCCGCGTTCTCCCTCTTCCCATGACAGGAGACGCACGACCGATGTTCCACGGCTTTCTCTGCTCCTGCATTGCACAAAAAGCAATGGGAGCTCTTGTTTCAAGCTAAGTCAAAGATGCACCCATGTGTGAGCACTCCCAAACCGGCTTGCCACGTTCTCCCTCTTCCCGTGACAGGAGACGCACGACCGATGCTCCACAGCTTTCTCTGCTCCTGCAGAGCACAAAAAGCATTGGAAGCTCTGGCTACAAGCTTAGCGAAAGATGCACCCCCGTGAGAGCATACCCAAACCAGCTTGCCGTTTTCTCCCTCTTCCTGTGACAGGAGACGCACGACCGATGCTCCACTGCTTTCTCTGCTCCTGTAGAGCACAAACAGCATTGGGAGCTTCTCTGTCAAGCTAAGCCAAAGATGCATCCCCGTGTGAGCACACCCAAACCGGCTTGCCGCGTTCTCCCTCTTCCCGTGACAGGAGACGCACGACCGATGCTGCACAGCTTTCTCTGCTCCTGAAGAGCACAAAAAGCATTGGGAGCTCCACTGTCAAGCTAAGCCAAAGATGCACCCATGTGTGAGCACTCCCAAACCGGCTTGCCGCGTTCTCCCTCTTCCCGTGACAGGAGACACACGACCGATGCTCCACTGCTTTCTCTGCTCCTGCAGTGCAGAAAAAGCATTGGAAGCTCTGGCTACAAGCTTAGGTAAAGATGCACCCCCGTGAGAGCATACCCAAACCGGCTTGCCGTTTTCTCCTTCTTCCTGTGACAGGAGACGCACGACCGATGCTCCACTGCTTTCTCTGCTCCTGTAGAGCACAAACAGCATTAGGAGCTCCACTGTCAAGCTAAGCCAAAGATGCACCCCCGTGTGAGCACACCCAAACCGGCTTGCCGCGTTCTCCCTCTTCCCGTGACAGGAGACGCACGACCGATGCTCCACAACTTTCTCTGCTCCTGTAGAGCACAAAAATCGTGGGGAGCTCCACTGTCAAGCTAAGCCAAAGATGCACCCATGTGTGAGCACAGCCAAACCAGCTTTCAGCATTCTCCTTTTTTCCGTGAGAGGAGAGGCACCATCGATGCTCCACAGGTTTCTCTGCTCTCGTAAAGCACAGAAAGCAGGGGGAGATCTTGTTTCAAGCTAAGCCAAAGAACCCCCTTCTGAGCACACCCAAACCGGCTTGCAGCATTCTCCCTCTTCCGGTGACAAGAGAGGCACGATGGATGCTCCACAGCTATCTCTGCTCTCGTAGAGCTCAGAGAGCACAGAGAGCTCTTGTTTCAAGCTAAGCCAAAGAACCCCTTCTGAGCACACCGAACCTGGCTTGCAGCATTTTCCCTCTTCCCGAGACAGGAGATGTATGATCGATGCTCCACATCTTTTTCTGCTTTCGTAGAGCTCATAAAGCATCGGGAGATCTTGTTTCAAGCTAAGCTAAAGAGCCCCCTTCTGAGCACACACAAAGCGGCTTGCAGCATTTTCTCTCTTCCCTTGACAGGAGACGCATGACTGAATCTCCACAGCTTTTTCTACTCTCGTTTACACAGAGATCAGTGGGAGCTCTTGTCGCAAGCTAAGCCAAAGAACCCTCTTCTGAGCACACCCAAACCGGCTTGCAGCATCCTCCCTCTAACCATGACAGGAGAGGCACCCCTCGATGCTCCACCGGTTTCTCTGCTTTTCTGGAGCACAGAGAGCAGTGGGAGCTCTTGTTGCAAGCTAAGCCAAAGAACTCCATTCTGAGCACATCTAAAACGGCTTGCAGCATTCTCCTTCTTCCCGTGAGAGGAGAGGCTTGTACTACACTTCACAGACTTCTCTGATCCTGGAGAGCACATTAAGCACACAGGATTCCCGTTCTTAGCAAAGCCACAAAACTCCCCTGTAAAGCCACCCAAACCGGCTTGCAGCATTCTCCCTCTTCTACTGACAGTAGACGCATGATCGATGCTCCACAGCTTTTTCTGCTCTCCTAGAGCAGAGAATGCATTGGGAGCTCCTGTTTCAAGCTAAGCCAAAGAACCCCCTTCTGAGCACAGCCAAACCGGCTTGCAGCATTTGCCCTCTTCCCGAGACTGGAGATGTATCATCGATGCTCCACAGTTTTCTCTGCTCTCGTAGAGCTCAGATAGCATTGGGAGCTCTTGTTTCAAGCTGAGCCAACCCAAACCAGCTTGCAGCATTTTCCTTCTTCCCGTGAGAGGAGAGGCACCATCGATGCTCCATAAGTTTCTCTGGTCTCGTAAAGCACAGAAAGCAGTGGGAGATCTTGTTCCATGCTAAGCCAAAGAACCCCCTTCTGAGCACACCCAAACCGGCTTGCAGCATACTCCTTCTTCCCGTGAGAGGAGAGGCACCATGGATGCTCCACAGGTTTCTCTGCTCTCGTAAAGCACAAAAAGCAGTGGGAGATCTTGTTTCAAGCTAAGCCAAAAAACCCCCTTCTGAAGCCACCTAAGTTGGCTTGCAGCATTCTCCTTCTTCCCGTGACAGGAGAGGCTTGTAGTACATCTCACAGAATTCTCTGATCCTGGAGAGCACATTAAGCACATAGGATTCCTGTTCTTAGCAAATACACAAAACTCCCCTGTAAAGCCACCAAAACCGACTTGCAGCATTCTCCCTCTTCTACTGACAGTAGAGGCATGATCGATGCTCCACAGCTTTTTCTGCTCTCCTAGAGCAGAGAATGCATAGGGAGCTCTTGTTTCAAGCTAAGCCAAAGAACCCCCTTCTGAGCACACCCAAACCGGCTTGCAGCATTCTCCCTCTTCCCGAGACTGCAGATGTATGATCGGTGCTCGACAGTTTCCGCTGCTCTCGTAGAGTTCAGATAGCATTAGGAGATCTTGTTTCAAGCTAAGCCAAAGAACCCCCTTCTGAGCACACCCAAAGTGGGTTGCAGCATTCTCCCTCCTCCCGTGAGAAGAGACGCACCTTGGATGCTCCACAGCTTTCTCTGCTCTCGTAGAGCACAAAAAGCTTTGGGAGCTCCACTGTCAAGCTAAGCCAAAGATGCACCCATGTGGGAGCACACCCAAACCGGCTTGCCGCGTTCTCCCTCTTCCCGTGACAGGAGACACACGACCGATGCTCCACTGCTTTCTCTGCTCTTGCAGTGCACAAAAAGCATTGGGAGCTCTGGCTTCAAGCTAAGCCAAAGATGCAGCTCCGTGTGAGCACACCCAAACCGGCTTGCCGCGTTCTCCCTCTTCCCGTGACAGGAGACGCACGACCGATGCTCCACAACTTTCTCTGCTCCTGTAGAGCACAAAAAGCGTTGGGAGCTCCACTGTCAAGCTAAGCGAAAGATGCACCCCCGTGTGAACACAGCCAAACCAGCTTTCAGCATTCTCCTTTTTTCCGTGAGAGGAGAGGCACCATCGATGCTCCACAGGTTTCTCTGCTCTCGTAAAGCACAGAAAGCAGGGGGAGATCTTGTTTCAAGCTAAGCCAAAGAACCCCCATCTGAGCACACCCAAACCGGCTTGCAGCGTTCTCCCTCTTCCGGTGACAAGAGAGGCACGATGAATGCTCCACAGCTATCTCTGCTCTCGTAGAGCTCAGAGAGCACAGAGAGCTCTTGTTTCAGGGTAAGCCAAAGAACCCCTTCTGAGCACACCGAACCTGGCTTGCAGCATTTTCCCTCTTCCCGAGACAGGAGACGCATGACTGAATCTCCACAGCTTTTTCTGCTCTCGTTTACACAGAGATCAGTGGGAGCTCTTGTCGCAAGCTAAGCCAAAGAACCCTCTTCTGAGCACACCCAAACCGGCTTGCAGCATCCTCCCTCTAACCATGACAGGAGAGGCACCCCTCGATGCTCCACCGGTTTCTCTGCTTTTCTGGAGCACAGAGAGCAGTGGGAGCTCTTGTTGCAAGCTAAGCCAAAGAACTCCATTCTGAGCACATCTAAAACGGCTTGCAGCATTCTCCTTCTTCCCGTGAGAGGAGAGGCTTGTACTACACTTCACAGACTTCTCTGATCCTGGAGAGCACATTAAGCACACAGGATTCCCGTTCTTAGCAAAGCCACAAAACTCCCCTGTAAAGCCACCCAAACCGGCTTGCAGCATTCTCCCTCTTCTACTGACAGTAGACGCATGATCGATGCTCCACAGCTTTTTCTGCTCTCCTAGAGCAGAGAATGCATTGGGAGCTCCTGTTTCAAGCTAAGCCAAAGAACCCCCTTCTGAGCACACCCAAACCGGCTTGCAGCATTTGCCCTCTTCCCGAGACTGGAGATGTATCATCGATGCTCCACAGTTTTCTCTGCTCTCGTAGAGCTCAGATAGCATTGGGAGCTCTTGTTTCAAGCTGAGCCAACCCAAACCAGCTTGCAGCATTTTCCTTCTTCCCGTGAGAGGAGAGGCACCATCGATGCTCCATAAGTTTCTCTGGTCTCGTAAAGCACAGAAAGCAGTGGGAGATCTTGTTCCATGCTAAGCCAAAGAACCCCCTTCTGAGCACACCCAAACCGGCTTGCAGCATACTCCTTCTTCCCGTGAGAGGAGAGGCACCATGGATGCTCCACAGGTTTCTCTGCTCTCGTAAAGCACAAAAGCAGTGGGAGATCTTGTTTCAAGCTAAGCCAAAAAACCCCCTTCTGAAGCCACCTAAGTTGGCTTGCAGCATTCTCCTTCTTCCCGTGACAGGAGAGGCTTGTAGTACATCTCACAGAATTCTCTGATCCTGGAGAGCACATTAAGCACATAGGATTCCTGTTCTTAGCAAATACACAAAACTCCCCTGTAAAGCCACCAAAACCGACTTGCAGCATTCTCCCTCTTCTACTGACAGTAGAGGCATGATCGATGCTCCACAGCTTTTTCTGCTCTCCTAGAGCAGAGAATGCATAGGGAGCTCTTGTTTCAAGCTAAGCCAAAGAACCCCCTTCTGAGCACACCCAAACCGGCTTGCAGCATTCTCCCTCTTCCCGAGACTGCAGATGTATGATCGGTGCTCGACAGTTTCCGCTGCTCTCGTAGAGTTCAGATAGCATTAGGAGATCTTGTTTCAAGCTAAGCCAAAGAACCCCCTTCTGAGCACACCCAAAGTGGGTTGCAGCATTCTCCCTCCTCCCGTGAGAAGAGACGCACCTTGGATGCTCCACAGCTTTCTCTGCTCTCGTAGAGCACAAAAAGCTTTGGGAGCTCCACTGTCAAGCTAAGCCAAAGATGCACCCATGTGGGAGCACACCCAAACCGGCTTGCCGCGTTCTCCCTCTTCCCGTGACAGGAGACACACGACCGATGCTCCACTGCTTTCTCTGCTCTTGCAGTGCACAAAAAGCATTGGGAGCTCTGGCTTCAAGCTAAGCCAAAGATGCAGCTCCGTGTGAGCACACCCAAACCGGCTTGCCGCGTTCTCCCTCTTCCCGTGACAGGAGACGCACGACCGATGCTCCACAACTTTCTCTGCTCCTGTAGAGCACAAAAAGCGTTGGGAGCTCCACTGTCAAGCTAAGCGAAAGATGCACCCCCGTGTGAACACAGCCAAACCAGCTTTCAGCATTCTCCTTTTTTTCCGTGAGAGGAGAGGCACCATCGATGCTCCACAGGTTTCTCTGCTCTCGTAAAGCACAGAAAGCAGGGGGAGATCTTGTTTCAAGCTAAGCCAAAGAACCCCCATCTGAGCACACCCAAACCGGCTTGCAGCGTTCTCCCTCTTCCGGTGACAAGAGAGGCACGATGAATGCTCCACAGCTATCTCTGCTCTCGTAGAGCTCAGAGAGCACAGAGAGCTCTTGTTTCAGGGTAAGCCAAAGAACCCCTTCTGAGCACACCGAACCTGGCTTGCAGCATTTTCCCTCTTCCCGAGACAGGAGACGCATGACTGAATCTCCACAGCTTTTTCTGCTCTCGTTTACACAGAGATCAGTGGGAGCTCTTGTCGCAAGCTAAGCCAAAGAACCCTCTTCTGAGCACACCCAAACCGGCTTGCAGCATCCTCCCTCTAACCATGACAGGAGAGGCACCCCTCGATGCTCCACCGGTTTCTCTGCTTTTCTGGAGCACAGAGAGCAGTGGGAGCTCTTGTTGCAAGCTAAGCCAAAGAACTCCATTCTGAGCACATCTAAAACGGCTTGCAGCATTCTCCTTCTTCCCGTGAGAGGAGAGGCTTGTACTACACTTCACAGACTTCTCTGATCCTGGAGAGCACATTAAGCACACAGGATTCCCGTTCTTAGCAAAGCCACAAAACTCCCCTGTAAAGCCACCCAAACCGGCTTGCAGCATTCTCCCTCTTCTACTGACAGTAGACGCATGATCGATGCTCCACAGCTTTTTCTGCTCTCCTAGAGCAGAGAATGCATTGGGAGCTCCTGTTTCAAGCTAAGCCAAAGAACCCCCTTCTGAGCACACCCAAACCGGCTTGCAGCATTTGCCCTCTTCCCGAGACTGGAGATGTATCATCGATGCTCCACAGTTTTCTCTGCTCTCGTAGAGCTCAGATAGCATTGGGAGCTCTTGTTTCAAGCTGAGCCAACCCAAACCAGCTTGCAGCATTTTCCTTCTTCCCGTGAGAGGAGAGGCACCATCGATGCTCCATAAGTTTCTCTGGTCTCGTAAAGCACAGAAAGCAGTGGGAGATCTTGTTCCATGCTAAGCCAAAGAACCCCCTTCTGAGCACACCCAAACCGGCTTGCAGCATACTCCTTCTTCCCGTGAGAGGAGAGGCACCATGGATGCTCCACAGGTTTCTCTGCTCTCGTAAAGCACAAAAAGCAGTGGGAGATCTTGTTTCAAGCTAAGCCAAAAAACCCCCTTCTGAAGCCACCTAAGTTGGCTTGCAGCATTCTCCTTCTTCCCGTGACAGGAGAGGCTTGTAGTACATCTCACAGAATTCTCTGATCCTGGAGAGCACATTAAGCACATAGGATTCCTGTTCTTAGCAAATACACAAAACTCCCCTGTAAAGCCACCAAAACCGACTTGCAGCATTCTCCCTCTTCTACTGACAGTAGAGGCATGATCGATGCTCCACAGCTTTTTCTGCTCTCCTAGAGCAGAGAATGCATAGGGAGCTCTTGTTTCAAGCTAAGCCAAAGAACCCCCTTCTGAGCACACCCAAACCGGCTTGCAGCATTCTCCCTCTTCCCGAGACTGCAGATGTATGATCGGTGCTCGACAGTTTCCGCTGCTCTCGTAGAGTTCAGATAGCATTAGGAGATCTTGTTTCAAGCTAAGCCAAAGAACCCCCTTCTGAGCACACCCAAAGTGGGTTGCAGCATTCTCCCTCCTCCCGTGAGAAGAGATGCACCTTGGATGCTCCACAGCTTTCTCTGCTCTCGTAGAGCACAAAAAGCTTTGGGAGCTCCACTGTCAAGCTAAGCCAAAGATGCACCCATGTGGGAGCACACCCAAACCGGCTTGCCGCGTTCTCCCTCTTCCCGTGACAGGAGACACACGACCGATGCTCCACTGCTTTCTCTGCTCTTGCAGTGCACAAAAAGCATTGGGAGCTCTGGCTTCAAGCTAAGCCAAAGATGCAGCTCCGTGTGAGCACACCCAAACCGGCTTGCCGCGTTCTCCCTCTTCCCGTGACAGGAGACGCACGACCGATGCTCCACAACTTTCTCTGCTCCTGTAGAGCACAAAAACCGTTGGGAGCTCCACTGTCAAGCTAAGCCAAAGATGCACCCCCGTGTGAGCACACCCAAACCAGCTTTCAGCATTCTCCTTTTTCCCGTGAGAGGAGAGGCACCATCTATGCTCCACATGTTTCTCTCCTTTCGTAGAGCGCAGAAATTATTGGGAGCTCTTGTTGCAAGCTAAGCCAAAGAACCCTCTTCTGATCACACCCAAACCGGCTTGTAGCATCCTCCCTCTAACCATGACAGGAGAGGCACCCTCGATGCTTTTCTGGAGCACAGAGAGCAGTGGGAGCTCTTGTTGCAAGCTAAGCCAAAGAACTCCATTCTGAGCACATCTAAAACGGCTTGCAGCATTCTCCTTCTTCCCGTGAGAGGAGAGGCTTGTACTACACTTCACAGACTTCTTTGATCCTGGAGAGCACATTAAGCACATAGGATTCATGTTCTTAGCAAAGCCATAAAACTCCCCTGTAAAGCCTCTTAAACCGGCTTGCAGCATTCCCCCTCTTCTACTGACAGTAGACGCATGGTCGATGCTCCACAGCTTTTTCTGCTCTCCTAGAGCAGAGAATACATAGGGAGCTCTTGTTTCAAGCTAAGCCAAAGAAACCCCTTCTGAGCACACCCAAACCGGCTTGCAGCATTCTCCCTCTTCCCGAGACTGGAGATGTATGATCGGTGCTCGACAGTTTCCGCTGCTCTCGTAGAGCTCAGATAGCATTACGATGTCTTGTTTCAAGCTAAGCCAAAGAACCCCCTTCTGAGCTAACCCAAAGCGGGTTGCAGCATTCTCCCTCCTCCCATGACAAGAGAGGCACCATGGATGCTCCACAGCTTTCTCTGCTCTCGTAGAGCACAAAAAGCATTGGGAGCTTCACTGTCAAGCTAAGCCAAAGATGCACCCATGTGTGAGCACACCCAAACCGGCTTGCCGCGTTCTCCCTCTTCCCGTGACAGGAGACACACGACCGATGCTCCACTGCTTTCTCTGCTCCTGTAGAGCACAAACAGCATTTGGAGCTCCACTGTCAAGCTAAGCCAAAGATGCACCCCCGTGTGAGCACACCCAAACCGGCTTGCCGCGTTCTCCCTCTTCCCGTGACAGGAGACGCACGACCGATGCTCCACAACTTTCTCTGCTCCTGTAGAGCACAAAAAGCGTTGGGAGCTCCACTGTCAAGCTAAGCGAAAGATGCACCCCCGTGTGAACACAGCCAAACCAGCTTTCAGCATTCTCCTTTTTTCCGTGAGAGGAGAGGCACCATCGATGCTCCACAGGTTTCTCTGCTCTCGTAAAGCACAGAAAGCAGGGGGAGATCTTGTTTCAAGCTAAGCCAAAGAACCCCCATCTGAGCACACCCAAACCGGCTTGCAGCGTTCTCCCTCTTCCGGTGACAAGAGAGGCACGATGAATGCTCCACAGCTATCTCTGCTCTCGTAGAGCTCAGAGAGCACAGAGAGCTCTTGTTTCAGGGTAAGCCAAAGAACCCCTTCTGAGCACACCGAACCTGGCTTGCAGCATTTTCCCTCTTCCCGAGACAGGAGACGCATGACTGAATCTCCACAGCTTTTTCTGCTCTCGTTTAGCACAGAGATCAGTGGGAGCTCTTGTTGCAAGCTAAGCCAAAGAACCCTCTTCTGAGCACACCCAAACCGGCTTGCAGCATCCACCCTCTAACCACGACAGGAGAGGCACCCTCGATGCTCCACCGGTTTCTCTGCTTTTCTGGAGCACAGAGAGCAGTGGGAGCTCTTGTTGCAAGCTAAGCCAAAGAACTCCATTCTGAGCACATCTAAAACGGCTTGCAGCATTCTCCCTCTTATACTGACAGTAGACGCATGATCGATGCTCCACAGCTTTTTCTGCTCTCCTAGAGCCGAGAATGCATTGGGAGCTCCTGTTTCAAGCTAAGCCAAAGAACCCCCTTCTGAGCACACCCAAACCGGCTTGCAGCCTCCTCCCTCTAACCATGACAGGAGAGGCACCCTCGATGCTTTTCTGGAGCACAGAGAGCAGTGGGAGCTCTTGTTTCAAGCTAAGTCAAAGATGCACCCATGTGTGAGCACTCCCAAACCGGCTTGCCACGTTCTCCCTCTTCCCGTGAATGGAGACGCACGACCGATGCTCCACAGCTTTCTCTGCTCCTGCAGAGCACAAAAAGCATTGGAAGCTCTGGCTACAAGCTTAGCGAAAGATGCACCCCCGTCAGAGCATACGCAAACTGGCTTGCCGTTTTCTCCCTCTTCCTGTGACAGGAGACGCACGACCGATGCTCCACTGCTTTCTCTGCTCCTGTAGAGCACAAACAGCATTGGGAGCTCCACTGTCAAGCTAAGCCAAAGATGCATCCCCGTGTGAGCACACCCAAACCGGCTTGCCGCGTTCTCCCTCTTCCCGTGACAGGAGACGCACGACCGATGCTGCACAGCTTTCTCTGCTCCTGTAGAGCACAAAAACCGTTGGCAGCTCCACTGTCAAGCTAAGCCAAAGATGCACCCATGCGGGAGCACACACAAACCGGCTTGCCGCGTTCTCCCTCTTCCCGTGACAAGAGACACACGACCGATGCTCCACTGCTTTCTCTGCTCCTGCAGTGCAAAAAAAGCATTGGGAGCTCTGGCTTCAAGCTAAGCCAAAGATGCACCTCCGTGTGAGCACACCCAAACCATCTTTCAGCATTCTCCTTTTTCCCGTGACAGGAGAGGCACCATCTATGCTTCACATGTTTCTCTCCTTTCGTAGAGCGCCGAAATTATTGGGAGCTCTTGTTTCAAGATAAGCTAAAGAACCCTATTCTGAGCTCAACCAAACCAGCTTGCAGCATTCTCCTTTTTTCCATGTAAAGAGTGGCACCATCGATGCTCCAGAGGTTTCTCTGCTCTCGTAAAGCACAGAAAGCAGGGGGAGATCTTGTTTCAAGCTAAGCCAAAGAACCCCCTTCTGAGCACACCCAAACCGGCTTGCAGCATTCTCCCTCTTCCCGAGACTGGAGATGTATGATTGGTGCTCGACAGTTTCCGCTGCTCTCGTAGAGCTCAGATAGCATTAGGAGATCTTGTTTCAAGCTAAGCCAAAGAACCCCCTTCTGAGCACACCCAAAGCGCGTTGCAGCATTCTCCCTCCTCCCGCGACAAGAGACGCACCATAGATGCTCCACAGCTTTCTCTGCTCTCGTAGAGCACAAAATACATTGGGAGCTCCACTGTCAAGCTAAGCCAAAGATGCACCCATGTGTGAGCACACCCAAACCGGCTAGCCGCGTTCTCCCTCTTCCCGTGACATGAGACACACGACCGATGCTCCACTGCTTTCTCTGCTCCTGCAGTGCACAAAAAGCAATGGGAGCTCTTGTTTCAAGCTAAGCCAAAGATGCACCCATGTGTGAGCACTCCCAAACCAGCTTGCCACGTTCTCCCTCTTCCCGTGACAGGAGACACACGATCGATGCTCCACAGCTTTCTCTGCTCCTGCAGAGCACAAAAAGCATTGCGATCTCCACTGTCAAGCTAAGCCAAAGATGCATCCCCGTGTGAACACTCCCAAATCAGCTTGCCGCGTTCTCCCTCTTCCCGTGACAGTAGACGCACGACCGATGCTGCATTGCTTTCTCTGCTCCTGTAGAGCACAAAAACCGTTGGGAGCTCCACTGTCAAGCTAAGCCAAAGATGCACCCCCGTGTGAGCACACCCAAACCAGCTTTCAGCATTCTCCTTTTTCCCGTGACAGGAGAGGCACCATCTATGCTCCACAAGTTTCTCTCCTTTCGTAGAGCGCAGAAAGTATTGGGAGCTCTTGTTTCAAGCTAAGCTAAAGAACCCTCTTCTGAGCTCAACCAAACCAGCTTGCAGCATTCTCCTTCTTTCCGTGAGAGGAGAGGCACCATCGATGCTCCACAAATTTCGCTGCTCTCGTAAAGCACAGAAAGCAGGGGGAGATCTTGTTTCAAGCTAAGCCAAATAACCCCCTTCTGAGCTCACCCAAACCGGCTTGCAGCATTCTCCCTCTTCCCGAGACTGGAGATGTATGTTCGGTGCTCGACAGTTTCCGCTACTCTCGTAGAGCTCAGATAGCATTAGGAGATCTTGTTTCAAGCTAAGCCAAAGAACCCCCGTGTGAGCACACCCAAAACGGCTTGCCGCGTTCTCCCACTTCTCGTGACAGGAGACGCACGACCGATGTTCCACAGCTTTCTCTGCACCTGTAGAACACAAAAAGCATTGGGAGCTCCACTGTCAAGCTAAGCCAGTGATGCACACCCGTGTGAGCACACCCAAACCGGCTTGCCGCGTTCTCCCTCTTCCCGTGCTCTTGTTGCAAGGTAAGCCAAAGAACTCCATTCTGAGCACATCTAAAACGGCTTGCAGCATTCTCCTTCTTCCCGTGAGAGGAGAGGCTTGTACTACACTTCACAGACTTCTCTGATCCTGGAGAGCACATTAAGCACATAGGATTCCCGTTCTTAGCAAAGCCACAAAACTCCCCTGTAAAGCCTCCCAAACCGGCTTGCAGCATTCTCCCTCTTCTACTGACAGTAGACGCATGATCGATGCTCCACAGCTTTTTCTGCTCTCCTAGAGCAGAGAATGCATAGGGAGCTCTTGTTTCAAGCTAAGCCAAAGAACTCGCTTCTGAGCACACCCAAACCGGCTTGCAGCATTCTCCCTCTTCCCGAGACTGGAGATGTATGATCGGTGCTCGACAGTTTTCTCTGCTCTCGTAGAGTTCAGATAGCATTGGGAGCTCTTGTTTCATGCTGAGCCAACCCAAACCAGCTTGCAGCATTTTCCTTCTTCCCGTGAGAAGAGAGGCACCATCGATGCTCCACAGGTTTCTCTGCTCTCGTAAAGCACAGAAAGCAGTGGGAGATCTTGTTTCAAGGTAAGCCAAAGAACCCCCTTCTGAGCACACCCAAACCGGCTTGCAGCATTCTCCCTCTTCCGGTGACAAGAGAGGCACGATGGATGCTCCACAGCTATCTCTGCTCTCGTAGAGCTCAGAGAGCACAGAGAGCTCTTGTTTCAGGGTAAGCCAAAGAACCCCTTCTGAGCACACCGAACCTGGCTTGCAGCATTTTCCCTCTTCCCGAGACAGGAGATGTATGATCGATGCTCCACATTTTTATCTGCTTTCGTAGAGCTCATAAAGCATTGGGAGATCTTGTTTCAAGCTAAGCCAAGGAGCCCCCTTCTGAGCACACACAAAGCAGCTTGAAGCATTTTCTCTCTTCCCGAGACAGGAGACGCATGACTGAATCTCCACAGCTTTTTCTGCTCTCGTTTAGCACAGAGATCAGTGGGAGCTCTTGTTGCAAGCTAAGCCAAAGAACCCACTTCTGAGCACACTCAAACCGGCTTGCAGCATCCTCCCTCTAACCACGATAGGAGAGGCACCCTCGATGCTCCACCGGTTTCTCTGCTTTTCTGGAGCACAGAGAGCAGTGGGAGCTCTTGTTGCAAGCTAAGCCAAAGAACTCCATTCTGAGCACATCTAAAACGGCTTGCAGCATTCTCCTTCTTCCCGTGAGAGGAGAGGCTTGTACTACACTTCACAGACTTCTCTGATCCTGGAGAGCACATTAAGCACATAGGATTCCCGTTCTTAGCAAAGCCACAAAACTCCCCTGTAAAGCCTCCCAAACCGGCTTGCAGCATTCTCCCTCTTCTACTGACAGTAGACGCATGATCGATGCTCCACAGCTTTTTCTGCTCTCCTAGAGCAGAGAATGCATTGGGAGCTCCTGTTTCAAGCTAAGCCAAAGAACCCCCTTCTGAGCACACCCAAACCGGCTTGCAGCATTTACCCTCTTCCCGAGACTGGAGATGTATGATCGATGCTCCACAGTTTTCTCTGCTCTCGTAGAGCTCAGATAGCATTGGGAGCTCTTGTTTCAAGCTGAGCCAACCCAAACCAGCTTCCAGCATTTTCCTTCTTCCCGTGAGAGGAGAGGCACCATTGATGCTCCACAGGTTTCTCTGCTCTCGTAAAGCACAGAAAGCAGTGGGAGATCTTGTTTCATGCTAAGCCAAAGAACCCCCTTCTGAGCACACCCAAACCGGCTTGCAGCATTCTCCCTCTTCCCGTGACAAGAGAGGCACGATGGATGCTCCACAGCTATCTCTGCACTCGTAGAGCTCAGAAAGCATTGGGAGATCTTGTTTCAAGCTAAGCCAAAGAAGTCCCTTCTGAGCACACCCAAAGCGGGTTGCAGCATTCTCCTTCTTCCCGTGACAAGAGACGCAGCATCGATGCTCCACAGTTTTCTCTGCTCTTGTAGAGCGCAGAAAGTATTGGGAGCTCTTGTTTCAAGCTAAGCAAAGAACTCTTTTCTGAGCACAGCCAAACCAGCTTGCAGCATTCTCCTTCTTCCCGTGAGAGGAGAGGCACCATGGATGCTCCACAGGTTTCTCTGCTCTCGTAAATCACAAAAAGCAGTGGGAGATCTTGTTTCAAGCTAAGCCAAAAAACCCCCTTCTGAAGCCACCTAAACCGGCCTGCAGCATTCTCCTTCTTCCCGTGAGAGGAGAGGCTTGTAGTACACCTCACAGACTTCTCTGATCCTGGAGAGCACATTAAGCACATAGGATTCCTGTTCTTAGCAAATACACAAAACTCCCCTGTAAAGCCACCCAAACCGGCTTGCAGCATTCTCCCTCTTCTACTGACAGTAGAGGCATGGTCGATGCTCCACAGCTTTTTCTGCTCTCCTAGAGCAGAGAATGCATAGGGAGCTCTTGTTTCAGTCTAAGCCAAAGAACCCCCTTCTGAGCACACCCAAACCGGCTTGCAGCATTTTCCCTCTTCCCGAGACTGGAGATGTATGATCGGTGCTCAACAGTTTCCGCTGGTCTCGTAGAGCTCAGATAGCATTAGGAGATCTTGTTTCAAGCTAAGCCAAAGAACCCCCTTCTGAGCACACCCAAAGCGGGTTGCAGCATTCTCCCTCCTCCCGTGACAAGAGACGCAGCATCGATGCTCCACAGCTTTCTCTGCTCTCGTAGAGCACAAAAAGCATTGGGAGCTTCACTGTCAAGCTAAGCCAAAGATGCACCCATGTGTGAGCACACCCAAACCGGCTTGCCGCGTTCTCCCTCTTCCCGTGACAGGAGACATATGACCGATGCTCCACGGCTTTCTCTGCTCCTGCAGTGCACAAAAGGCATTGGAGCTCCACTGTCAAGCTAAGCCAAAAATGCACCCCCGTGTGAGCACACCCAAACCAGCTTTCAGCATTCTCCTTTTTCCCGTGACAGGAGAGGCACCATCTATGCTCCACAGGTTTCTCTCCTTTCGTAGAGCGCAGAAAGTATTGGGAGCTCTTGTTTCAAGCTAAGCTAAAGAACCCTCTTCTGAGCACACCCAAACCGGCTTGCAGCATCCTCCCTCTAACCACGACAGGAGAGGCACCCTCGATGCTCCACCGGTTTCTCTGCTTTTCTGGAGCACAGAGAGCAGTGGGAGCTCTTGTTGCAAGCTAAGCCAAAGAACTCCATTCTGAGCACATCTAAAAGGGCTTGCAGCATTCTCCTTCTTCCCGTGACAGGAGAGGCTTGTACTGCACTTCACAGACTTCTCTGATCCTGGAGAGCACATTAAGCACATAGGATTCCTGTTCTTAGCAAATACACAAAACTCCCCTGTAAAGCCACCCAAACCGGCTTGCAGCATTCTCCCTCTTCTACTGACAGTAGACGCATGATCGATGCTCCACAGCTTTTTCTGCTCTCCTAGAGCAGAGAATGCATTGGGAGCTTCTGTTTCAAGATAAGACAAAGAACCCCCTTCTGAGCACACCCAAATCAGCTTGCAGCATTTACCCTCTTCCCGAGACTGGAGATGTATGATCGATGCTCCACAGTTTTCTCTACTCTCGTCGAGCTCAGATAGCATTGGGAGCTCTTGTTTCAAGCTGAGCCAACCCAAACCAGCTTGCAGCATTTTCCTTCTTCCCGTGAGAGGAGAGGCACCATCGATGCTCCACAGGTTTCTCTGCTCTCGTAAAGCACAGAAAGCAGGGGGAGATCTTGTTTCATGGTAAGCCAAAGAACCCCCTTCTGAGCACACCCAAACCGGCTTGCAGCATTCTCCCTCTTCCTGTGACAAGAGAGGCACGATGCATGCTCCACAGCTATCTCTGCTCTCGTAGAGCTCAGAGAGCACAGAGAGCTCTTGTTTCAGGGTAAGCCAAAGAACCCCTTCTGAGCACACCGAACCTGGCTTGCAGCATTTTCCCTCTTCCCGAGACAGGAGACGCATGACTGAATCTCCACAGCTTTTTCTGCTCTCGTTTAGCACAGAGATCAGTGGGAGCTCTTGTTGCAAGCTAAGCCAAAGAACCCTCTTCTGAGCACACCCAAACCGGCTTGCAGCATCCACCCTCTAACCACGACAGGAGAGGCACCCTCGATGCTCCACCGGTTTCTCTGCTTTTCTGGAGCACAGAGAGCAGTGGGAGCTCTTGTTGCAAGCTAAGCCAAAGAACTCCATTCTGAGCACATCTAAAACGGCTTGCAGCATTCTCCCTCTTATACTGACAGTAGACGCATGATCGATGCTCCACAGCTTTTTCTGCTCTCCTAGAGCCGAGAATGCATTGGGAGCTCCTGTTTCAAGCTAAGCCAAAGAACCCCCTTCTGAGCACACCCAAACCGGCTTGCAGCCTCCTCCCTCTAACCATGACAGGAGAGGCACCCTCGATGCTTTTCTGGAGCACAGAGAGCAGTGGGAGCTCTTGTTTCAAGCTAAGTCAAAGATGCACCCATGTGTGAGCACTCCCAAACCGGCTTGCCACGTTCTCCCTCTTCCCGTGAATGGAGACGCACGACCGATGCTCCACAGCTTTCTCTGCTCCTGCAGAGCACAAAAAGCATTGGAAGCTCTGGCTACAAGCTTAGCGAAAGATGCACCCCCGTCAGAGCATACGCAAACTGGCTTGCCGTTTTCTCCCTCTTCATGTGACAGGAGACGCACGACCGATGCTCCACTGCTTTCTCTGCTCCTGTAGAGCACAAACAGCATTGGGAGCTCCACTGTCAAGCTAAGCCAAAGATGCATACCCGTGTGAGCACACCCAAACCGGCTTGCCGCGTTCTCCCTCTTCCCGTGACAGGAGACGCACGACCGATGCTCCACAGCTTTCTCTGCTCCTGTAGAGCACAAAAAGCATTGGCAGCTCCACTGTCAAGCTAAGCCAAAGATGCACCCATGCGGGAGCACACACAAACCGGCTTGCCGCGTTCTCCCTCTTCCCGTGACAAGAGACACACGACCGATGCTCCACTGCTTTCTCTGCTCCTGCAGTGCAAAAAAAGCATTGGGAGCTCTGGCTTCAAGCTAAGCCAAAGATGCACCTCCGTGTGAGCACACCCAAACCATCTTTCAGCATTCTCCCTCTTCCCGTGACAGGAGAGGCACCATCTATGCTTCACATGTTTCTCTCCTTTCGTAGAGCGCCGAAATTATTGGGAGCTCTTGTTTCAAGATAAGCTAAAGAACCCTATTCTGAGCTCAACCAAACCAGCTTGCAGCATTCTCCTTTTTTCCATGTAAAGAGTGGCACCATCGATGCTCCAGAGGTTTCTCTGCTCTCGTAAAGCACAGAAAGCAGGGGGAGATCTTGTTTCAAGCTAAGCCAAAGAACCCCCTTCTGAGCACACCCAAACCGGCTTGCAGCATTCTCCCTCCTCCCGCGACAAGAGACGAACCATAGATGCTCCACAGCTTTCTCTGCTCTCGTAGAGCACAAAATACATTGGGAGCTCCACTGTCAAGCTAAGCCAAAGATGCACCCATGTGTGAGCACACCCAAACCGGCTAGCCGCGTTCTCCCTCTTCCCGTGACATGAGACACACGACCGATGCTCCACTGCTTTCTCTGCTCCTGCAGTGCACAAAAAGCAATGGGAGCTCTTGTTTCAAGCTAAGCCAAAGATGCACCCATGTGTGAGCACTCCCAAACCAGCTTGCCACGTTCTCCCTCTTCCCGTGACAGGAGACACACGATCGATGCTCCACAGCTTTCTCTGCTCCTGCAGAGCACAAAAAGCATTGCGATCTCCACTGTCAAGCTAAGCCAAAGATGCATCCCCGTGTGAACACTCCCAAATCAGCTTGCCGCGTTCTCCCTCTTCCCGTGACAGTAGACGCACGACCGATGCTGCATTGCTTTCTCTGCTCCTGTAGAGCACAAAAACCGTTGGGAGCTCCACTGTCAAGCTAAGCCAAAGATGCACCCCCGTGTGAGCACACCCAAACCAGCTTTCAGCATTCTCCTTTTTCCCGTGACAGGAGAGGCACCATCTATGCTCCACAAGTTTCTCTCCTTTCGTAGAGCGCAGAAAGTATTGGGAGCTCTTGTTTCAAGCTAAGCTAAAGAACCCTCTTCTGAGCTCAACCAAACCAGCTTGCAGCATTCTCCTTCTTTCCGTGAGAGGAGAGGCACCATCGATGCTCCACAAATTTCGCTGCTCTCGTAAAGCACAGAAAGCAGGGGGAGATCTTGTTTCAAGCTAAGCCAAATAACCCCCTTCTGAGCTCACCCAAACCAGCTTGCAGCATTCTCCCTCTTCCCGAGACAGGAGATGTATGATCGGTGCTCGACAGTTTCCGCTACTCTCGTAGAGCTCAGATAGCATTAGGAGATCTTGTTTCAAGCTAAGCCAAAGAACCCCCGTGTGAGCACACCCAAAACGGCTTACCGCGTTCTCCCTCTTCTCGTGACAGGAGACGCACGACCGATGCTCCACAGCATTCTCTGCCTCTGTAGAACACAAAAAGCATTGGGAGCTCCACTGTCAAGCTAAGCCAGAGATGCACGCCCGTGTGAGCACACCCAAACCGGCTTGCCGCGTTCTCCCTCTTCCCGTGCTCTTGTTGCAAGGTAAGCCAAAGAACTCCATTCTGAGCACATCTAAAACGGCTTGCAGCATTCTCCTTCTTCCCGTGAGAGGAGAGGCTTGTACTACACTTCACAGACTTCTCTGATCCTGGAGAGCACATTAAGCACATAGGATTCCCGTTCTTAGCAAAGCCACAAAACTCCCCTGTAAAGCCTCCCAAACCGGCTTGCAGCATTCTCCCTCTTCTACTGACAGTAGACGCATGATCGATGCTCCACAGCTTTTTCTGCTCTCCTAGAGCAGAGAATGCATAGGGAGCTCTTGTTTCAAGCTAAGCCAAAGAACTCGCTTCTGAGCACACCCAAACCGGCTTGCAGCATTCTCCCTCTTCCCGAGACTGGAGATGTATGATCGGTGCTCGACAGTTTTCTCTGCTCTCGTAGAGTTCAGATAGCATTGGGAGCTCTTGTTTCATGCTGAGCCAACCCAAACCAGCTTGCAGCATTTTCCTTCTTCCCGTGAGAAGAGAGGCACCATCGATGCTCCACAGGTTTCTCTGCTCTCGTAAAGCACAGAAAGCAGTGGGAGATCTTGTTTCAAGGTAAGCCAAAGAACCCCCTTCTGCGCACACCCAAACCGGCTTGCAGCATTCTCCCTCTTCCGGTGACAAGAGAGGCACGATGGATGCTCCACAGCTATCTCTGCTCTCGTAGAGCTCAGAGAGCACAGAGAGCTCTTGTTTCAGGGTAAGCCAAAGAACCCCTTCTGAGCACACCGAACCTGGCTTGCAGCATTTTCCCTCTTCCCGAGACAGGAGATGTATGATCGATGCTCCACATTTTTATCTGCTTTCGTAGAGCTCATAAAGCATTGGGAGATCTTGTTTCAAGCTAAGCCAAGGAGCCCCCTTCTGAGCACACACAAAGCAGCTTGAAGCATTTTCTCTCTTCCCTTGACAGGAGACGCATGACTGAATCTCCACAGCTTTTTCTGCTCTCGTTTAGCACAGAGATCAGTGGGAGCTCTTGTTGCAAGCTAAGCCAAAGAACCCACTTCTGAGCACACTCAAACCGGCTTGCAGCATCCTCCCTCTAACCACGATAGGAGAGGCACCCTCGATGCTCCACCGGTTTCTCTGCTTTTCTGGAGCACAGAGAGCAGTGGGAGCTCTTGTTGCAAGCTAAGCCAAAGAACTCCATTCTGAGCACATCTAAAACGGCTTGCAGCATTCTCCTTCTTCCCGTGAGAGGAGAGGCTTGTACTACACTTCACAGACTTCTCTGATCCTGGAGAGCACATTAAGCACATAGGATTCCCGTTCTTAGCAAAGCCACAAAACTCCCCTGTAAAGCCTCCCAAACCGGCTTGCAGCATTCTCCCTCTTCTACTGACAGTAGACGCATGATCGATGCTCCACAGCTTTTTCTGCTCTCCTAGAGCAGAGAATGCATTGGGAGCTCCTGTTTCAAGCTAAGCCAAAGAACCCCCTTCTGAGCACACCCAAACCGGCTTGCAGCATTTACCCTCTTCCCGAGACTGGAGATGTATGATCGATGCTCCACAGTTTTCTCTGCTCTCGTAGAGCTCAGATAGCATTGGGAGCTCTTGTTTCAAGCTGAGCCAACCCAAACCAGCTTCCAGCATTTTCCTTCTTCCCGTGAGAGGAGAGGCACCATTGATGCTCCACAGGTTTCTCTGCTCTCGTAAAGCACAGAAAGCAGTGGGAGATCTTGTTTCATGCTAAGCCAAAGAACCCCCTTCTGAGCACACCCAAACCGGCTTGCAGCATTCTCCCTCTTCCCGTGACAAGAGAGGCACGATGGATGCTCCACAGCTATCTCTGCACTCGTAGAGCTCAGAAGGCATTGGGAGATCTTGTTTCAAGCTAAGCCAAAGAAGTCCCTTCTGAGCACACCCAAAGCGGGTTGCAGCATTCTCCTTCTTCCCGTGACAAGAGACGCAGCATCGATGCTCCACAGTTTTCTCTGCTCTTGTAGAGCGCAGAAAGTATTGGGAGCTCTTGTTTCAAGCTAAGCAAAGAACTCTTTTCTGAGCACAGCCAAACCAGCTTGCAGCATTCTCCTTCTTCCCGTGAGAGGAGAGGCACCATGGATGCTCCACAGGTTTCTCTGCTCTCGTAAATCACAAAAAACAGTGGGAGATCTTGTTTCAAGCTAAGCCAAAAAACCCCCTTCTGAAGCCACCTAAACCGGCCTGCAGCATTCTCCTTCTTCCCGTGAGAGGAGAGGCTTGTAGTACACCTCACAGACTTCTCTGATCCTGGAGAGCACATTAAGCACATAGGATTCCTGTTCTTAGCAAATACACAAAACTCCCCTGTAAAGCCACCCAAACCGGCTTGCAGCATTCTCCCTCTTCTACTGACAGTAGAGGCATGGTCGATGCTCCACAGCTTTTTCTGCTCTCCTAGAGCAGAGAATGCATAGGGAGCTCTTGTTTCAGTCTAAGCCAAAGAACCCCCTTCTGAGCACACCCAAACCGGCTTGCAGCATTTTCCCTCTTCCCGAGACTGGAGATGTATGATCGGTGCTCAACAGTTTCCGCTGGTCTCGTAGAGCTCAGATAGCATTAGGAGATCTTGTTTCAAGCTAAGCCAAAGAACCCCCTTCTGAGCACACCCAAAGCGGGTTGCAGCATTCTCCCTCCTCCCGTGACAAGAGACGCAGCATCGATGCTCCACAGCTTTCTCTGCTCTCGTAGAGCACAAAAAGCATTGGGAGCTTCACTGTCAAGCTAAGCCAAAGATGCACCCATGTGTGAGCACACCCAAACCGGCTTGCCGCGTTCTCCCTCTTCCCGTGACAGGAGACATATGACCGATGCTCCACGGCTTTCTCTGCTCCTGCAGTGCACAAAAGGCATTGGAGCTCCACTGTCAAGCTAAGCCAAAAATGCACCCCCGTGTGAGCACACCCAAACCAGCTTTCAGCATTCTCCTTTTTCCCGTGACAGGAGAGGCACCATCTATGCTCCACAGGTTTCTCTCCTTTCGTAGAGCGCAGAAAGTATTGGGAGCTCTTGTTTCAAGCTAAGCTAAAGAACCCTCTTCTGAGCACACCCAAACCGGCTTGCAGCATCCTCCCTCTAACCACGACAGGAGAGGCACCCTCGATGCTCCACCGGTTTCTCTGCTTTTCTGGAGCACAGAGAGCAGTGGGAGCTCTTGTTGCAAGCTAAGCCAAAGAACTCCATTCTGAGCACATCTAAAAGGGCTTGCAGCATTCTCCTTCTTCCCGTGACAGGAGAGCCTTGTACTGCACTTCACAGACTTCTCTGATCCTGGAGAGCACATTAAGCACATAGGATTCCTGTTCTTAGCAAAGCCACAAAACTCCCCTGTAAAGCCACCCAAACCGGCTTGCAGCATTCTCCCTCTTCTACTGACAGTAGACGCATGATCGATGCTCCACAGCTTTTTCTGCTCTCCTAGAGCAGAGAATGCATTGGGAGCTCCTGTTTCAAGCTAAGCCAAAGAACCCCCTTCTGAGCACACCCAAAACAGCTTGCAGCATTTACCCTCTTCCCGAGACTGGAGATGTATGATCGATGCTCCACAGTTTTCTCTACTCTCGTCGAGCTCAGATAGCATTGGGAGCTCTTGTTTCAAGCTGAGCCAACCCAAACCAGCTTGCAGCATTTTCCTTCTTCCCGTGAGAGGAGAGGCACCATCGATGCTCCACAGGTTTCTCTGCTCTCGTAAAGCACAGAAAGCAGGGGGAGATCTTGTTTCATGGTAAGCCAAAGAACCCCCTTCTGAGCACACCCAAACCGGCTTGCAGCATTCTCCCTCTTCCTGTGACAAGAGAGGCACGATGCATGCTCCACAGCTATCTCTGCTCTCGTAGAGCTCAGAGAGCACAGAGAGCTCTTGTTTCAGGGTAAGCCAAAGAACCCCTTCTGAGCACACCGAACCTGGCTTGCAGCATTTTCCCTCTTCCCGAGACAGGAGACGCATGACTGAATCTCCACAGCTTTTTCTGCTCTCGTTTAGCACAGAGATCAGTGGGAGCTCTTGTTGCAAGCTAAGCCAAAGAACCCTCTTCTGAGCACACCCAAACCGGCTTGCAGCATCCACCCTCTAACCACGACAGGAGAGGCACCCTCGATGCTCCACCGGTTTCTCTGCTTTTCTGGAGCACAGAGAGCAGTGGGAGCTCTTGTTGCAAGCTAAGCCAAAGAACTCCATTCTGAGCACATCTAAAACGGCTTGCAGCATTCTCCCTCTTATACTGACAGTAGACGCATGATCGATGCTCCACAGCTTTTTCTGCTCTCCTAGAGCCGAGAATGCATTGGGAGCTCCTGTTTCAAGCTAAGCCAAAGAACCCCCTTCTGAGCACACCCAAACCGGCTTGCAGCCTCCTCCCTCTAACCATGACAGGAGAGGCACCCTCGATGCTTTTCTGGAGCACAGAGAGCAGTGGGAGCTCTTGTTTCAAGCTAAGTCAAAGATGCACCCATGTGTGAGCACTCCCAAACCGGCTTGCCACGTTCTCCCTCTTCCCGTGAATGGAGACGCACGACCGATGCTCCACAGCTTTCTCTGCTCCTGCAGAGCACAAAAAGCATTGGAAGCTCTGGCTACAAGCTTAGCGAAAGATGCACCCCCGTCAGAGCATACGCAAACTGGCTTGCCGTTTTCTCCCTCTTCATGTGACAGGAGACGCACGACCGATGCTCCACCGCTTTCTCTGCTCCTGTAGAGCACAAACAGCATTTGGAGCTCCACTGTCAAGCTAAGCCAAAGATGCATCCCCGTGTGAGCACACCCAAACCGGCTTGCCGCGTTCTCCCTCTTCCCGTGACAGGAGACGCACGACCGATGCTGCACAGCTTTCTCTGCTCCTGTAGAGCACAAAAACCGTTGGCAGCTCCACTGTCAAGCTAAGCCAAAGATGCACCCATGCGGGAGCACACACAAACCGGCTTGCCGCGTTCTCCCTCTTCCCGTGACAAGAGACACACGACCGATGCTCCACTGCTTTCTCTGCTCCTGCAGTGCAAAAAAAGCATTGGGAGCTCTGGCTTCAAGCTAAGCCAAAGATGCACCTCCGTGTGAGCACACCCAAACCATCTTTCAGCATTCTCCCTCTTCCCGTGACAGGAGAGGCACCATCTATGCTTCACATGTTTCTCTCCTTTCGTAGAGCGCCGAAATTATTGGGAGCTCTTGTTTCAAGATAAGCTAAAGAACCCTATTCTGAGCTCAACCAAACCAGCTTGCAGCATTCTCCTTTTTTCCATGTAAAGAGTGGCACCATCGATGCTCCAGAGGTTTCTCTGCTCTCGTAAAGCACAGAAAGCAGGGGGAGATCTTGTTTCAAGCTAAGCCAAAGAACCCCCTTCTGAGCACACCCAAACCGGCTTGCAGCATTCTCCCTCTTCCCGAGACTGGAGATGTATGATTGGTGCTCGACAGTTTCCGCTGCTCTCGTAGAGCTCAGATAGCATTAGGAGATCTTGTTTCAAGCTAAGCCAAAGAACCCCCTTCTGAGCACACCCAAAGCGCGTTGCAGCATTCTCCCTCCTCCCGCGACAAGAGACGCACCATAGATGCTCCACAGCTTTCTCTGCTCTCGTAGAGCACAAAATACATTGGGAGCTCCACTGTCAAGCTAAGCCAAAGATGCACCCATGTGTGAGCACACCCAAACCGGCTAGCCGCGTTCTCCCTCTTCCCGTGACATGAGACACACGACCGATGCTCCACTGCTTTCTCTGCTCCTGCAGTGCACAAAAAGCAATGGGAGCTCTTGTTTCAAGCTAAGCCAAAGATGCACCCATGTGTGAGCACTCCCAAACCAGCTTGCCACGTTCTCCCTCTTCCCGTGACAGGAGACACACGATCGATGCTCCACAGCTTTCTCTCCTCCTGCAGAGCACAAAAAGCATTGCGATCTCCACTGTCAAGCTAAGCCAAAGATGCATCCCCGTGTGAACACTCCCAAATCAGCTTGCCGCGTTCTCCCTCTTCCCGTGACAGTAGACGCACGACCGATGCTGCACAGCTTTCTCTGCTCCTGTAGAGCACAAAAACCGTTGGGAGCTCCACTGTCAAGCTAAGCCAAAGATGCACCCCCGTGTGAGCACACCCAAACCAGCTTTCAGCATTCTCCTTTTTCCCGTGACAGGAGAGGCACCATCTATGCTCCACAAGTTTCTCTCCTTTCGTAGAGCGCAGAAAGTATTGGGAGCTCTTGTTTCAAGCTAAGCTAAAGAACCCTCTTCTGAGCTCAACCAAACCAGCTTGCAGCATTCTCCTTCTTTCCGTGAGAGGAGAGGCACCATCGATGCTCCACAAATTTCGCTGCTCTCGTAAAGCACAGAAAGCAGGGGGAGATCTTGTTTCAAGCTAAGCCAAATAACCCCCTTCTGAGCTCACCCAAACCGGCTTGCAGCATTCTCCCTCTTCCCGAGACTGGAGATGTATGTTCGGTGCTCGACAGTTTCCGCTACTCTCGTAGAGCTCAGATAGCATTAGGAGATCTTGTTTCAAGCTAAGCCAAAGAACCCCCGTGTGAGCACACCCAAAACGGCTTACCGCGTTCTCCCTCTTCTCGTGACAGGAGACGCACGACCGATGCTCCACAGCATTCTCTGCCTCTGTAGAACACAAAAAGCATTGGGAGCTCCACTGTCAAGCTAAGCCAGAGATGCACGCCCGTGTGAGCACACCCAAACCGGCTTGCCGCGTTCTCCCTCTTCCCGTGCTCTTGTTGCAAGGTAAGCCAAAGAACTCCATTCTGAGCACATCTAAAACGGCTTGCAGCATTCTCCTTCTTCCCGTGAGAGGAGAGGCTTGTACTACACTTCACAGACTTCTCTGATCCTGGAGAGCACATTAAGCACATAGGATTCCCGTTCTTAGCAAAGCCACAAAACTCCCCTGTAAAGCCTCCCAAACCGGCTTGCAGCATTCTCCCTCTTCTACTGACAGTAGACGCATGATCGATGCTCCACAGCTTTTTCTGCTCTCCTAGAGCAGAGAATGCATAGGGAGCTCTTGTTTCAAGCTAAGCCAAAGAACTCGCTTCTGAGCACACCCAAACCGGCTTGCAGCATTCTCCCTCTTCCCGAGACTGGAGATGTATGATCGGTGCTCGACAGTTTTCTCTGCTCTCGTAGAGTTCAGATAGCATTGGGAGCTCTTGTTTCATGCTGAGCCAACCCAAACCAGCTTGCAGCATTTTCCTTCTTCCCGTGAGAAGAGAGGCACCATCGATGCTCCACAGGTTTCTCTGCTCTCGTAAAGCACAGAAAGCAGTGGGAGATCTTGTTTCAAGCTAAGCCAAAGAACCCCCTTCTGAGCACACCCAAACCGGCTTGCAGCATTCTCCCTCTTCCGGTGACAAGAGAGGCACGATGGATGCTCCACAGCTATCTCTGCTCTCGTAGAGCTCAGAGAGCACAGAGAGCTCTTGTTTCAGGGTAAGCCAAAGAACCCCTTCTGAGCACACCGAACCTGGCTTGCAGCATTTTCCCTCTTCCCGAGACAGGAGATGTATGATCGATGCTCCACATTTTTATCTGCTTTCGTAGAGCTCATAAAGCATTGGGAAATCTTGTTTCAAGCTAAGCCAAGGAGCCCCCTTCTGAGCACACACAAAGCAGCTTGAAGCATTTTCTCTCTTCCCTTGACAGGAGACGCATGACTGAATCTCCACAGCTTTTTCTGCTCTCGTTTAGCACAGAGATCAGTGGGAGCTCTTGTTGCAAGCTAAGCCAAAGAACCCACTTCTGAGCACACCCAAACCGGCTTGCAGCATCCTCCCTCTAACCACGATAGGAGAGGCACCCTCGATGCTCCACCGGTTTCTCTGCTTTTCTGGAGCACAGAGAGCAGTGGGAGCTCTTGTTGCAAGCTAAGCCAAAGAACTCCATTCTGAGCACATCTAAAACGGCTTGCAGCATTCTCCTTCTTCCCGTGAGAGGAGAGGCTTGTACTACACTTCACAGACTTCTCTGATCCTGGAGAGCACATTAAGCACATAGGATTCCCGTTCTTAGCAAAGCCACAAAACTCCCCTGTAAAGCCTCCCAAACCGGCTTGCAGCATTCTCCCTCTTCTACTGACAGTAGACGCATGATCGATGCTCCACAGCTTTTTCTGCTCTCCTAGAGCAGAGAATGCATTGGGAGCTCCTGTTTCAAGCTAAGCCAAAGAACCCCCTTCTGAGCACACCCAAACCGGCTTGCAGCATTTACCCTCTTCCCGAGACTGGAGATGTATGATCGATGCTCCACAGTTTTCTCTGCTCTCGTAGAGCTCAGATAGCATTGGGAGCTCTTGTTTCAAGCTGAGCCAACCCAAACCAACTTCCAGCATTTTCCTTCTTCCCGTGAGAGGAGAGGCACCATTGATGCTCCACAGGTTTCTCTGCTCTCGTAAAGCACAGAAAGCAGTGGGAGATCTTGTTTCATGCTAAGCCAAAGAACCCCCTTCTGAGCACACCCAAACCGGCTTGCAGCATTCTCCCTCTTCCCGTGACAAGAGAGGCACGATGGATGCTCCACAGCTATCTCTGCACTCGTAGAGCTCAGAAAGCATTGGGAGATCTTGTTTCAAGCTAAGCCAAAGAAGTCCCTTCTGAGCACACCCAAAGCGGGTTGCAGCATTCTCCTTCTTCCCGTGACAAGAGACGCAGCATCGATGCTCCACAGTTTTCTCTGCTCTTGTAGAGCGCAGAAAGTATTGGGAGCTCTTGTTTCAAGCTAAGCAAAGAACTCTTTTCTGAGCACAGCCAAACCAGCTTGCAGCATTCTCCTTCTTCCCGTGAGAGGAGAGGCACCATGGATGCTCCACAGGTTTCTCTGCTCTCGTAAATCACAAAAAGCAGTGGGAGATCTTGTTTCAAGCTAAGCCAAAAAACCCCCTTCTGAAGCCACCTAAACCGGCCTGCAGCATTCTCCTTCTTCCCGTGAGAGGAGAGGCTTGTAGTACACCTCACAGACTTCTCTGATCCTGGAGAGCACATTAAGCACATAGGATTCCTGTTCTTAGCAAATACACAAAACTCCCCTGTAAAGCCACCCAAACCGGCTTGCAGCATTCTCCCTCTTCTACTGACAGTAGAGGCATGGTCGATGCTCCACAGCTTTTTCTGCTCTCCTAGAGCAGAGAATGCATAGGGAGCTCTTGTTTCAGTCTAAGCCAAAGAACCCCCTTCTGAGCACACCCAAACCGGCTTGCAGCATTTTCCCTCTTCCCGAGACTGGAGATGTATGATCGGTGCTCAACAGTTTCCGCTGGTCTCGTAGAGCTCAGATAGCATTAGGAGATCTTGTTTCAAGCTAAGCCAAAGAACCCCCTTCTGAGCACACCCAAAGCGGGTTGCAGCATTCTCCCTCCTCCCGTGACAAGAGACGCAGCATCGATGCTCCACAGCTTTCTCTGCTCTCGTAGAGCACAAAAAGCATTGGGAGCTTCACTGTCAAGCTAAGCCAAAGATGCACCCATGTGTGAGCACACCCAAACCGGCTTGCCGCGTTCTCCCTCTTCCCGTGACAGGAGACATATGACCGATGCTCCACGGCTTTCTCTGCTCCTGCAGTGCACAAAAGGCATTGGAGCTCCACTGTCAAGCTAAGCCAAAAATGCACCCCCGTGTGAGCACACCCAAACCAGCTTTCAGCATTCTCCTTTTTCCCGTGACAGGAGAGGCACCATCTATGCTCCACAGGTTTCTCTCCTTTCGTAGAGCGCAGAAAGTATTGGGAGCTCTTGTTTCAAGCTAAGCTAAAGAACCCTCTTCTGAGCACACCCAAACCGGCTTGCAGCATCCTCCCTCTAACCACGACAGGAGAGGCACCCTCGATGCTCCACCGGTTTCTCTGCTTTTCTGGAGCACAGAGAGCAGTGGGAGCTCTTGTTGCAAGCTAAGCCAAAGAACTCCATTCTGAGCACATCTAAAAGGGCTTGCAGCATTCTCCTTCTTCCCGTGACAGGAGAGGCTTGTACTGCACTTCACAGACTTCTCTGATCCTGGAGAGCACATTAAGCACATAGGATTCCTGTTCTTAGCAAAGCCACAAAACTCCCCTGTAAAGCCACCCAAACCGGCTTGCAGCATTCTCCCTCTTCTACTGACAGTAGACGCATGATCGATGCTCCACAGCTTTTTCTGCTCTCCTAGAGCAGAGAATGCATTGGGAGCTTCTGTTTCAGTCTAAGCCAAAGAACCCCCTTCTGAGCACACCCAAACCGGCTTGCAGCATTTACCCTCTTCCCGAGACTGGAGATGTATGATCGGTGCTCAACAGTTTCCGCTGGTCTCGTCGAGCTCAGATAGCATTGGGAGCTCTTGTTTCAAGCTGAGCCAACCCAAACCAGCTTGCAGCATTTTCCTTCTTCCCGTGAGAGGAGAGGTACCATCGATGCTCCACAGGTTTCTCTGCTCTCGTAAAGCACAGAAAGCAGGGGGAGATCTTGTTTCATGGTAAGCCAAAGAACCCCCTTCTGAGCACACCCAAACCGGCTTGCAGCATTCTCCCTCTTCCTGTGACAAGAGAGGCACGATGCATGCTCCACAGCTATCTCTGCTCTCGTAGAGCTCAGAAAGCATTGGGAGATCTTGTTTCAAGATAAGACAACAACCGCCTTCTGAGTACACCCAAACCGGCTTGCCTCATTTTCCCTCTTACCGAGAAAGGAGATGTATGTTCGGTGCTCCACAGTTTTCTCTGCTCTTGTAGAGTGTAGAAAGTATTGGGAGATCTTGTTTCAAGCTAAGCCAAAGAAGTGCCTTCTGAGCACACCCAAACCGGCTTGCAGCATTCTCCCTCTTCCTGTGACAAGAGAGGCACGATGCATGCTCCACAGCTTTCTCTGCTCTCGTGTATACCAGAAAGCATTTGGAGCTCTTGTTTCAAGCTAAAGCAAAGAAGCCTCTTCTGAGCACACCCAAACCGGCTTGCAGCATTCTCCCTCTTCCCATGACAGGAGACCCACGATCGATGCTCCACAATTTTCTCTGCTCTTGTAGAGCACAGAAAGCATTGGGAGCTCCTTTTTCCAGCAAAATACAAAGAACCCACTTCTGAGCAGACCCAAACCAGCTTGCAGCATTTTCCCTCTTCCGGTGACAGTAGATGCACGATTGATTCTTCACAGGTTTCTGTGCTCTCGTAGAGCACAGAATACACTGGGAACTGTTGTTTCAAGCTAAGCCAAAGAACCCCCTTCTGAGCACAACCAAAACGGCTTGTATCGATCTCCTCTTGAGAGGAGATGAACTATCGATGGTCCACAGCTTTCTCTGCACTCCTACAGCAGAGAATGCATTTGGAGCTCTTGTTTTAAGCTCAGCCAAAGAACCCCTTTCTGAGAACACACAAACCGGCTTGCAGCATTTTCCCTTATCCCGAGGCAGGCGACGCACGATAGATGCTCCACAGCTTTCTCTGCTCTCGTAGAGCACAGAAAGCATTGGGAGCTCTTGTTTCAAGCTAAGCCAAAGATGAGCCCCCTTCTGAACATACCCAAACCAGCTTGCAGCATTTTCCCACTTCCCGAGACAGGAGACGCACGGTCGATGCTCCACAGCTTTCTCCGCTCTCGTAGAGCACAGAATTCATTGGGAGCTCTTGTTTCAAGCTAAGCCACAGAAGCCCCTTCTGAGAACACCCAAACAGGCTTGCATCATTCTCCCTCTTTCTGTGACAAGAGAGGCATGAACTACGCTCCACAGGCTTCTCTGCTCTTGGAGAGCACAGTAAGTACACAGGACTCCAGTTCTTAGCAAAGGCACAAAACTCCCCTGTAAAGCCACCCAATCCGGCTTGCAGCATTCTCCCTCTTCCCATGACAGGAGACGCATGATCGATGGTCCACAGCTTTCTCTGCTCTTGTAGGGTACAGAAAGCACTGGGAGCTCTTGTTTCAAGCTAAGCCAAAGAACCCCCTTCTGAGCACACCGAATGCGTCTTGCTGCATTCTCCCTCTTCCTGTGACAGGAGACGCACGATCGATGCTTCACAGCTTTCTCTGGTGTTGTAGAGCTCAGAAAGCATTGGGAGCTCTTGTTTCAAGCTAAGCCAAAGATGAACCCCTTTTGAGCGCACGCAAGATGGCTCGCCGCATTCTCCCTCTACCCACCAGAGGAGACGCACGATTGATTGTCCACAGCTTTCTCTGCTCTCGTAGAGTACAGAAAGCATTGGGAGCTCTTGTTTCAAGCTATGTGAAAGATGAACCCTCTTCTGAGCACACCCAAACTGGTTTGCAGCATTCTCCCTCTTCCCATGATAGGAGACGCAGTATTGATGGTCCGCACCTTTGTTTCCTCTTGTAGAGCACAGAAAGCATTGGGAGCTCTTGTTTCAAGCTAAGCCAAAGAACCCTCGTCCAAGCTGTTCTGGGTTGACCTGCCTTCTATCCCATATATCCCATATCTTGGATACCTTGTTGTGTGTGGCAGCTGTCCCTCCCTCTCTGGCGGAGCCTGGCTGGCTTTTTCCTCTGTTTTTGCTGCTGCTGTTGGGTTTTTCTTCTTCGGCTTTCTAGCTTGGCTGCCTTGCATGGCTGGCGTTGTGTTTTCTTCTGCTTTCTTTCTCTTTTTTCTCTTCTCTCTCTCTCTCTCTTTCTCTCTCTCTCTCTCTGTTGCTACCCCTGCCACTGGTTTTTTTTTCTTCGCTGCTTCTGTTTGGTTTTTTTTCCCCTTCCTTTCCCCGCCCCATCGCCCCCCAAGGTTTTAACCGGCTCCAGACCTGACCTGACCTGAGAAGGTGGAGAAGTCCCGGGTCTACAAGAGACACGTTGCACCCTCCTCATTCACCAAGTAACCCTTTTCCCCCTTTCGGTGTTCGGGAGTGTTCTTTTTTTTCATTTTCAATAAACCGGTATTTCCATTTTTCCTCCGAGGTAGTTTCCTTCCCGGACCCAGGGCTTAGAGCGAAGGGGTGGTGGAGATTTTGGTTTAGGGGACTCCTTTTGGAGGTTCTTCCCTGATTTATTCCAAACCAGGACAGGCCATCACAACTGGTTTGCAGCCGTCACCCTCTTCCCATGCCACTAGAGGCCAGAATGATGGTCCGGAGCTCTCTCTGCTCCTGGAGAGCACAGAAAGCACGCAAGTAACCGGTATCTAGCAACGCCGCACAAGCTACCGCTGAGGCCCCCCCAAACCGGCTTACGGCATTCTCCCGCTTCCCATGCTGCTAGGGGCAAGAACGATGATCCGCAGATGTCTCTCCTTCTGGTGAGCACAGAAAGCACGCTGGGCTCCTGGCTCGTAGAAAGCCATAGAACCCCCATCGAGGCCACCCAAACCTACTTGAGGCATTCTCCCGCTTCCTGTGCCGCTGGAGGCACAGACGATGGTCCGCAACTCTCTCTGTCCTGGAGAGCACAGAAAGCATCCAGGGCTCTTGTTTTGAGCAAAGGAAGAGAACCCTTCCTCTGAAGCCACTAGATTTTCCAGCAGTCTACTCTCTGTTCCAGGGCTAGTAGAGGCAAAAACGACGAGCCAAAGATATCTCTACCTGTGGAGAGCACAGAGAACACACAGGGTTCCTCTTTCAAGCAAAGTCACAGAACAAACCTCCGAGGCCAAGAGATGTGCCGGCAGTCTTCTCTCTGTTCCAGGGCTAGTAGAGGCAAAAACGATGAGCCAAAGATATCTGCTTGTGGAAAGCACAAAGAACACACAGGGTTCCTCTTTCAAGCAAAGCCACAGAACACACCTCCGAGGCCAAGGGATGTGCTGGCAGTCTTCTCTCTGTTCCAGGGCTAGTAGAGGCACAAACGAAGTCTAAAAATATCTCTGCTTGTAGAGAGAACAGGGCTTCTCTTTACGGAAAGCTACAGAAACCACCTGTGAGGGTATCACAACAGGCTTGCAGCATTCGCCCTCTTCCCATGCCACTAGAGGCACGAATGATGGTCCGCAGCTCTCTCTGACCTGGAGAGCACAGAAAGCACAGAGGGCTCCTGTTTTGAGCCAAGCCACAGACTCTCCCTTTGAGTCCACCCAAACTGGCTTGCAGCATTCTCCCTCTTCCCGTGCGACTACAGGCACGAATGTCCTGTCTGCAGCTTTTTCTGCTCCTGGGGAGCACTGGAAGCACCCAGGGCTCCTGTTTCGAGCAAAGCCAGAGAACCCTTCCTCTGAAGCCACCAGACCTGCCAGCAGTCTACTCTGTTTCAGGGCTAGTAGAGGTTAAAACGATGACTCAAAGGGATCTGTGCTTGTGGAGAGCACACAGGGTTCCTCTTTCAAGCAAAGCCACAGAACACACCTCTGAGGCCAAGAGATGTGCCAGCAGTCTTCTCTCTTTTTCAGGGCTAGTAGACGCATAAATGATGGCCCAAAGGCATCTCGGCTTGTGGAGAGAACTGAAAACACACAGGGCTTCTGTTGCAAGCAAAGCCACAGAACCCCTCTCTGAGGCCATCACAACTGGCTTGCAGCAGTCGCCCTCTTCCCATGCCACTAGAGGCACGAATGATGGTCCACTGCTCTCTCTGCTCCTGGAGAGCACAGAAAGCACGCAAGTCACCGGTATCTAGCAAAGCCACAGAAGCTACTGCTGAGGACCCCCCAAACCGGCTAACAGCATTCTCGCACTTCCCATGCCACTAGGGGCAAGAACGATGATCAGCAGGTGTCTCTCCTCCTGGAGAGCACAAAAAGCATGCCGGGCTCCTGGCTTGTAGAAAGCCATAGAACCCCCATCGAGGCCACCTAAACTGCCTTGCGGCATTCTCCTACTTCCTGTGCCACTGGAGGCACGAACGATGGTCCGCAACTCTCTCTGTCCTGGAGAGCACAGAAAGCACCCAGGGCTCTTGTTTCGAGCAAAGGAAGAGAACCCTTCCTCTGAAGTCACTAGACTTTCCAGCAATCTACTCTCTGTTCCAGGGCTAGTTGAGGCAAAAACGATGAGCCAAAGATATCTTTGCTTGTGGAAAGCACAAAGAAAACACAGGGTTCCTCTTTCAAGCAAAGCCACAGAACACACCCTCTAGGACAAGAGATGTGCCGGCAGTCTACTCTCTGATCCAGGGCTGGTAGAGGCACAAACGATGCCCAAAGGCATCTCTCCTTGTGGAGAGCACAGGGCTCCTCTTTAAAGGAAAGCCACAGAAACCACGTGTGAGGGCACCACAACCGGCTTGCAGCATTCGCCTTCTTCCCATGCCACTAGAGGCACGAATGATGGCTTGCAGCTCTCTCTGCTCCTGGAGAGTACAGAAAGAACGCAGGTCACCTGTATCGAGCAAAGCCAGTGAAGCCTGCTCTGAGGCCACGCAAAGCGGCTTGCAGCATTCTCCTGCTTCCTCTGCCGCTGGAGGCACGAACGACTGTCTGCAGCTCTCTCTGTCCTGGAGAGCACAGAAAGCACGCCAGGCTCCTGTTTCGAGGGAAGCCAGAGAACCCTTCCTCTGAAGCCTCTAGACTTGCCAGCAGTCTACACTCTCTTCCAGGGCTAGTACAGGCAAAAACGATGATCCAAAGATATCTCTGCTTGTGGAAAGTACTAAGAACACACAGGGTTCCTCTTTCAAGGAAAACAACAGAACACACCTCCGAGGCCAAGAGATGTGCCGGCAGTCTACGCTCTGTTCCAGGGCTAGTAGAGGCAAAAGCGACGAGCCAAAAATATCTCAGCTTGTGGAAATCACAAAGAACACAGAGGGTTCCTATTTCAGGCAAAGCAACAGAACACAGCTCCGAGGCCACCAGTTCTGCCTGCAACCTACTCTCTGCTCCAGGGGTAGTAGAGGCACAAATGATGGCTCAAAGGCATCTCTGCTCTGGGAGAGCACAGAAAGCATGCCGGGCTCCTGGCTCGTAGAAAGCCATAGAACCCCCATCGAGGCCACCCAAACTGGCTTGCAGCATTCTCCCGCTTCCTGTGCCGCTCGTGGCACGAACGATGGTCTGCAGCTCTCACTGTCCTGGAGAGCACAGAAAGCACACAGGGCTCCTGTTTCGAGCAAAGCCAGAGAACCCTTCCTCTGAAGCCACCAGACATGCTAGCTGTCTACTCTCTGTTCCAGTGCTAGTAGAGGCAAAAACGATGAGGCAAAGGTATCCCTGCTTGTGGAAAGCACAGAGAACACACAGGGTTCCTCTTTCAAGCAAAGCAACAGAACACACCTCTGAGGCCGAGATGTGCTGGCAGTCTTCTCTTTGTTCCAGGGCTTGTAGAGGCACAAACGATGCCCAAAGGCATCTCTCCTTGTGGAGAGCACAGGGCTCCTAATTCAAGGAAAGCCACAGAAACCACCTGTGAGGGTATCACAACAGGCTTGCAGCATTCGCCCTCTTCCTATGCCACTAGAGGCACAAATGATGGTCCGCAGCTCTCTCTGCTCCTGGAGAGCACAGAAACCACGCAGATCCCCTGTATCGAGCAGAGCCGCATAGGACCCCGCTTAGGCTCCCCAAACTGGCTTACAGCATTCTCCCGCTTCCCATGTCGCTAAAGGCAAGAACGACGATCAGCAGCTGTCTCTGCTCCTGCAGAGCACAGAAAGTACACAGGGCTCCTGCTTCGAGACAAGTCACAGACTCCCTCTGAGGCCACGCAAACCGGCTTGATGCATTCTCCCTCTTCCCGTGCAACTACAGGCACGAATGTCTGGTCCGCAGCGTTCTCTGCTGTTGGAGAGCACAGAAAGCACCCAGGGCTCCTGTTTCGAGTAAAGCCAGAGAACCCTCCCTCTGAGGGCACCAGACCTGCCAGCAGTCTACTCTCTGTTCCAGGGTTAGTAGAGGCAAAAAAAATGAACCAAAGATATCTCTGCTTGTGGAGAGCACACAGAACACACAGGGTTCCTCTTTCAAGCAAAGCCACAGAACACAACACAGAGGCCACCAGATCTGCCTGCAACCTTGTCTCTGTTCCTGGGCTAGTAGAGGCACAAATGACTGCCCAAAGGCATCTCTGCTCTGGGAGAGCACAGAAAGCATGCCGGGCTCCTGGCTCGTAGAAAGCCATAGAACCCCCATCGAGGCCACCCAAACTGGCTTGCAGCATTCTCCCGCTTCCAGTGCCACTGGAGGCACGAACGATTGTCTGCAGCTCTCACTGTCCTGGAGAGGACAGAAAGCTCACAGGGTTCCTTTTTTGAGCAAAGTAAGAGAACCCTTCCTCTGAAGCCACTAGACGTTCCAGCAGTCTACTGTCTGTTCCAGGGCTAGTAGAGGCAAAAACGATGAGCCAAAGATACCTCTAATTGTGGAGAGCACACAGAACACACAGGGTTCCTCTTTCAAGCAAAGCCACAGAACAAACCCTTGAAGCCAAGAGATCCGCCGGCAGTCTAATCTCTGTTCCAGGGCTAGTAGAGGCAAAAATGATGAGCCAAAGATATCTCTGCTTGTGGAAAGCACAAAGAACACACAGGGTTCCTCTTTCAAGCAAAGCCACAGAACACAACTCCGAGGCCAAGAGATGTGCCGGCAGTCTACTCTCTGTTCCAGGGCTAGTAGAGGCACAAACGATGCCCAAAGGCATCTCTCCTTGTGGAGAGCACAGGGCTCCTCTTTAAAGGAAAGCCACAGAAACCACCTGTAAGGGCTCCACAACCGGCTTGCAGCATTCGCCTTCTTCCCATGCCACTAGAGGCACGAAGGATGGTCTGCAGCTCTCTCTGCTCCTGGAGAGCACAGAAAGCACACAGGTCCCCTGTATCGAGCAAAGCCGCACAAGCCCCCATCGAGGCCCCCCAAACCAGCTTACAGCATTCTCCTGCTTCCCATGACACCAGGGGCAAGAGCTATGATTAGCAGCCGTCTCTGCTGCTGGAGAGCACAGAAAGCATGCCAGGCTGTTGTTTCGAGCTAAGCCACAGAATCTCCCTCGCAGGCCACCCAAACTGGCTTGACCCATTCTCCCTCTTCCTGTGTGACTACAGGCACGAATGTCCAGTCCACAGCTTTTTCTGCTCCCGGGGAGCACTGGAAGCACCCAGGGCTCCTGTTTCGAGCAAAGCCAGAGAACCCTTCCTCTGAAGCCACCAGACCTGCCAGCAGTCTACTCTCTGTTCTAGGGTAGTAGAGGTTAAAACGATGAGGCAAAGGTATCTCTTCTTGTGGAAAACACAAAGAACACACAGGGTTCCTCTTTCAAGCAAAGCCACAGAACACGCCTCCGAGGCCACCAGATCTGCCTGCAGCTTTCTCTCTGTTCCAGGGCTAGTAGAGGTACAAACGACGTCCCAAAGGCATCTCTGCTCCGGGAGAGTACAGAAAAGACCCAGGGCTCTTGTTCCAAGCAAAGGCACAGAACTCCCCTCTAAGGCCACTCAAACTGGCTTGCAGTATTATCCGCTTGCCTGTGATTGTGGAGGGATGAGAGACAGTACACAGGCTTCTCTGCTCTTTGAGAGCACAGAAAACACATAGGGCTCCTGTTTCAAGCAAAGCCACAGATTCCCTGTCTGAGGCCACCAGTTCCGTCTGTGGCCTTCTCTGTGTTCCAGGGCTGGTAGAAGCTCCAGCGATGGCCCAAAGTCTTCTGTGCCTGAGGAGACCACAGAAAACACATAGGGCTCTTGTTTTGAGGAAAGCCAAAGAACTCCACTCTTAGGCCACCCAAACTGGCAGGCTGCATTCTCCCTATTACTGTGCTATTAGAGGGACGAGTGATGGCTCACAGGCTTGTGTGCTTGTGGAGAGCACCAGAAACACGCAGTGTGGCTGTTTCAAGCAAAGCTGCAGAATCCACTTCTGAAGCTACCAGATCTGCCTGCACGCTTCTCTGTTTCAGGGTGGTAGACACACGAGGTCTGCTGCACACGCTTTTCTTCTTGTGGAGAGCACAGAAAACACATAGGCTTCAAGCTTCAAGCAAAGCCAAAGAATCCCCTGTGATTCCATATAATCTGCGAGCAGTGTTTCCCTTGTTCTCGGGCTGGTAGTTGCTTGATTGTTGCTCCACAAGCTTCTGTGCTTGTAGGGAGCACAGAAAACACATAGGTCTCCTGTTTCGGGCAACGGCACAGAGACCCCCTCTGAAATCACCAGATCTGCTTGCAGCATTCTCCCTATTCCCACGCCCTCAGAGGTACGAGTGATGGCACACAGACTTCTCTGCTTCTGGAGAGCACAGAAAACATACAGGACTCCTGTTTAAAGAGTGGCCACAGAACCCCCCTCTGAAACTAACAGATCTGCCTGCATGCTGCCCTCTGTTCCAGGGCTGGTAGACACACAATCTTTGCTGCACAGGTTTCTCTGCTTGTTGAGAGCACAGAATGCACACAGACCTCCTGTTTCAAGCAAAGCCACCGATCCATCCTCTGAGGCCACCCAAACTGACTTGCAGCATTCTCTCTGTTGCAGTGCCTTTGGAGGCTTGAGTGCTGCTCCATGATCTTCTCTACTTGCTGAGAGCACAGAAAACACTCAGGCGTTTTGCTCCAAGCAAAGCCACAGAACCCCCCTCCATGGCCACCCAAACCGCCTTGCAGTATTCTCCCTGTTCCAGTGCTCTTAGAAGCACAAGCGCTGCTCTACAAGCTTCTCTGCTTTTGGAGAGCACAGAAAACACACTGGGCTCCTGTTTCAAGGAAAGCCACAGAACCCCTCAACAAGGCCACCAGTTCTACGTGCAGCTTTTTCTCTGTTCTTGGAGTGCCACAGGAACGAGTGGGTCTATACAGGCTTCTCTCATTGTGGAGAGCACAGAAAGCAGACTAGGCCCGTCCTCCAAGCAAAGCAACAGAACCCCCAATGAAGGCCCCCAGATCTGCGTGCACCGTTCTCTCTGTTTCAGAGTTTGCAGAGGTACAAGGTTGCTACACTCGCTTCTCTGCTTTGGAGATGACCAAAAACACAAAGGGCTCCTGCTCTAAGCAAACCCACAGATCCCCCGCATTGAGGCCAGGAACGCTGCATGTAGCATTCTGTCTGGAAAAGAGATATTGGAGTTGCTGATAGCTGTTTCATGGAAAAGAAGCAACTAGGCAGGTGGTCCTTGATTCTCGCTGCTGCAGACCTTGTAAAGCTCCATGGCCAGCAGAATGTTTTCCAGGGTGGAAAAGGCACGAGCAGTGCCACAGCAGCTTCTCTCGTTGTGGAGTGCACAGTGCTGCCCTATGTTTTCTTGCCTTCTGAGTGTTTGTATTTTTGTAGTGGAGATTCTTATGCAGCTCTATGTAAATTATGTATACATTTAGATTTATCTAGTTTGTTTACATGTTTATCCTTTGGTAGAAATCTTATGATTGATGGTGATGTTCACCTACGAGGTTGAAGAGGTGGCGACCTGTGTAAGCAATCTTTTGCCTTCTGTAAAAAGTGTATATAAATGGAGTCAGAAATATTAGAGTTTTCCTGTCTAACTTATTTGCTTTGAAATTTTCTAATTTCAAGACTTTCTGCTGCCTGCCTTGTCCTCTGTGTTTCTGATATTGTGACATCTGATGACCTTGCATGGAACTACAGCCTGCTGTGTGTCCTAGGTAATTTGTGGCAAGAGATTATGAACTCTAACTATGCCTCGTGTTGGATGGTGCCCTCGTGGTGGACCTTTGGTTTGAAGTCCTAGAGAGGGAGAGAGCCTCTGTTCTTGGAGGGGACTTCCAAGAATTGTTTCATTATGCTAGAACGCATGGTTTCTTCTGCAGTGTCCAGGCTGCTTTCTCCGCAGCAGAATGGAGAATTCCTGGGCGACCACCTGTTCCAGTTTTTTACTGCAGATTGCAGCGTGGATGTTTTGAGGCTGCTATCCGAGATAGGATTGGTAAATGCGGTGTGGGGTCTCCTGAGATGATGCAAATGCTACGAGTGATAGACACGGAGGTATTATCATCCTAAGACATCTGGTGTTTGGCCAAGATTCTCTTTCAGCCAGTCAGATATGACATATTTCAGTCTAAGTGGTCTCAGCTGGCTGAAAGGACTGCAGTGCAGAATCTGATGGCTCATCAAAACGACCCTAGGTATGGGGTTGGGCTAGATGTGCTGCTGGGTATAGGTGAGTTTGCTGATGTTAACAGGCAAATCACCTATGAGCCCTTGGTACTAGAGCAGTAGAGTAGCCAAAAAAAAAAAAAAAAATGGCACGGTGGCTGTTATAAATTATTAGAAGCCAATTCAAAAAAACCAGAATTTATTTAGCAAATTTCCAAAACCAAATTAAAAAGCCACAGTAAAATTGGACAACATCGATCAAATGCTGGGTGGGCAGAATGACGGTAACAACGGTACCATCAAACCTCAACCACACACACTGGGTCTCGGTGTACGGTTTTTGTACAGTTTATTTGCCCTGAGGCTAAGTCCATTGAAAGTCCAAATATTCATGTATCTCTTTATTTCCAAGCGAGGTCTTGAAAGGGGTTCCCGTAAGTATGAAAAGATGTTGACAGTCTTCCCAAATCTCGTCTTTGGGGTGCTGATTTGATCATCCTCCGGATCCCCTATCAAGATTGATATCAGATGTCGAGCAGCTGTGAAGTGGAGGCCCCTCCCTGATGAATGGGCCATCTCCAGTCTGGCTATGTCATTTCTGTTGCAAATGTTGTGGTTTCGCAGCTTGCACCACAGGTCATGGAATCTCGGAGATGCCCTGGAGTAGCTTTTTAATAGACCAAATCTTTGATACACGAATTTATCCATTACATTTACCACAGCAGCATTGGTACAGACAATGGAGATGTCTGCACCAAAGCAGTCATTTGCCACAATTGCTCAGGGGACAGATGAACCCTTCCTGCAGTTTGCAGAGAGGCTGACAGCTTCAGTTGAGCAACAGGTGGATGATTTTACTTCCAGAATGTTGTTGCTCAAGACTCTGGAAAGGAGCAACTGTAATGCAGAGTGCAGGAGGATCATCGAGGCCCTCCTAGGCGATCCCTCACTCTTACAAGCGGCTGAGGCCTGTGCAAGAGTAGCCACCACAGGTAGTAAGGTGCTGCCGTGGCTACCACCCTGCAGCCAACCTGGAAGGGGCAGCAGGGTGGGAAGCAGAAACAGGCAAATGCTCAGGTGGGAAAGAAAAAAGGGAAGAAAGTGCAAAAGGGGACCACTCCTTTGTTTTTCTGTGGACAGCGTAGAAGGCCAAATCACATGGCCAGTGCTTGTAAGGCAACGATTTATGTGAATGGCCAGCCTCTACTGGGCTCGGGAAATGGGCAGTGGAGCATGAAGGGGAAGCGCACTAGGACCCAAGTGTCTTCCCAATCCCCATAGCCAATAGAGATCTGTGGGGCAAGCTCACAGCCAGCACCCGCGATTCAGCAGGCACAGACATCTGCACCCCTGAAACGGTTGTCCTAATGGACACTGCAGTGCATAAAATTCCCCTGGGTGCTTTCGGTCCTCTGGGTGATGGTTTGAGTGCCCTTCTTATGGGCAGATCTAGTACCACCACTCAGGGTATCGTTGTGCCTCTGGGTCTTGTGGATGCAGATTACACGGGAAGGATTTATACTGTGGTTTCCACATCCATTCCACCCCTCACTATCCCATAAAAAACATGAATTGCTCAACTTGTGCTCTTTAAATCCTCTGTCTGTAGGGCAGAAAATCAGGTGAGAGGAGACAGTGGCTTCAGATCCACTGGGCCGCCTCAGGTCTTCTAGACCGACGTCCTGACCAAGAAGCATCCTGAGAAGCTGTGCACCCTGTCCATTCCTGGTGCAACACCATCGGAAATTCACCTCCATGGAATCCTTGACACAGGTGTGGATATCACAATTGTGTCTATTGTCGCTTGGCCCCCAGAATGGCCTTTGGACCTGGTGGGGACACCTGTAGTAGGCCTGGGAGGAACAAAGCAATGTTATGTGAGCCAGAAGCTGGTGACAATCACGAACCTGGAGGGTCAGACAGCCATAGTCTGGCCCCATGTCACTGCTACCTCTAATAACCTTTGGAGGAGGGATGCTCTAGCTGCATTGGGAGTGCGCATGGCGATGCATTTATAATTTGGGCCACAGTGCTGAAGGGCGCAGCGTGTCCAACACCTCCTATACGGTGGCTGATGGACAAAACCATTTGGGATCCCCAGTGGCCCCTTCTTCAAGACAAATCTGTCACCCTTCATGATTTGGACCAGGGTCATCTGGAACCTTCTACCAGTTCCTGGAACACTCCTGTGTTCTGCATCAAAAAGAAGTCTGGGAAATGGAGGTTGTTACAAGACCTCCGAAAAGTGAACACAGTGATGGAAAGCATGGGGATGCTGCAGGCTGGTATACTGTCACCTACCATGCTTCCAGCAGAATGACTGGCCAGTCCTTGTTGTGGATCTGAAGGATTGTGTTTTTATGATTCCTTTGCATCCCAATGACAGACTGAAATTTGCCTTCTCACTGCCAGCAACTGACAATCCTGAGCCCACACAACGGTATCAATGGAGAGTTTTGCCTCAAGGCATGTGAAATTCCTCAAGCCTGTGCCAATGGTTTGTGGTCCAAGCCTTGTCCGGAGTTCGCAAGTAATTTCCTAGTGCCCAGTTTTATCATTACACGGATGATATCCTGGTGGCTGCGTCCAGCCAGGATGAACTGAAGAGGATTCAGCCTCAGCTGATCCATGTTTTCATTCTCATGCGCTGCAGGTGGCTCCAGAAAAGGTTCAGCAGGAACCTCCATGGAAATATCTGGGTGTCAAGATCTTGGAACATACGATCCAGCACCAAGAGGGGCAATTTGTGCACTCTTTGCGCACTTTGGATGATGCCCAGAAATTGGTCGGTATCATCACTTGATTATGTCCATATTTGGGACCAACCACAGAACAGTTGTCTGCTCTGTTTGATTTGCTGAAGGGAGACACTGATTTAAAATCACCATTGACCCCAGAGGCACATCAGGTGTTGGAGGAGGTTCAGTGAAGTGTTTTGGCTCGACAGGTTCATTGCATTAATCCCTCCGCTGATGTCACTGTGTTCATCACCACTCCAGATTTACATCCCACAGCCATAACTGGCCAATGGAGTGACAAGTTGTCTGACCCCTTGCACGTCCTGGAATGGGTTTTTCTTACCCCATCAGCCGCAGAAGACAGAAACAGCATTGTTCAAGCTCATTGCTCGTTTAATAGTCAAATGCTGACAACCGTGTTTGCAATTGATGGGTATGGATCCTGCAAAGATTGTGCTCCTGGTAGCACGGAGTGGTGGTGTATTTTACCCGTATTAGTTCTCTGTTTATGATTTGTTCTATATGGTTTTGTATTAAATGATTTGTTCTATGTAACCTGCCATGTTCCTCCTCATATAGTTTTACCCCAGTTACAGTTATCAGTCCATCATATGTTATATAACCCTCTGGTCCTCCTCATCACTCGAAGACCTCTCCCTGAGTCTGGAAGATTCCAGGGAGAGCATCAAGTGATTGGGCAGGATCCAGACTTCCCCCTCCTACTATCCTCTGTATGGTTATTGTACCTGTCTCTTGTGTTAAGAGCCACACCCTTGTTGCACCCTATTGGTCCCTGGTTGAACCCTCCCCTGTGTAACACCCCCCCTTAAACGTCACTGTACTGCAGCTCTCATGGTCTCTCCTGAGGCTGGTGCCCTGAGGTGAGGACTCCATGCCTGGAGACCCAATAAACTTGCCTCGGTTTCACCCCTCGAGAGTCTCTCCTTTCTTCTCCTTGCCGTCACCACGCTTCACTCCTGTCAAACCAGGACCCATTGTATTGCTCTAGTGCCACGGCTGGCCAAGGTTAGCAATATAGGCACCGCCACACCACGGGAAGATTTCGACTGGAGCCTTGCAAACAGTGTGCCACTGCATAGTGCTCTGGAAAATTTTACAGGGCAGATCACTTATCATCTGCCCAGTCACAAGCTATTGCAAGTGGTGAAATCCCTCAAAAATCCCAAAAACCAGTGCAAAAGCCAGGAACCAGTGCAAGGACCCACCATCTTCACTGATGGATCGGGAAAAACAGGGAAGGCCATTGCCACTTGGAAGAATGGATCTGAGTGGAAGGTCCTGGAAGGCCATGAGGATGGGTCAGTCCAATTGGTTGAACTGAGAGCTGCTGTCATGGCTTTTCAGGAATTTTCCCAGCAATCCTTCAACTTGATCATGAATTCTGCTTATGTGGCTGACATTGCTCAGCGGTTGGGTCATTCGGTGTTGAAGGAAGTCAGCAATGCTGCCTTGTTTCATTTACTGAAGTCCCTGTGGTGTGGTATTCAGGACAGGGTTCGTGCCTATTATATTCTAGATGTTTGAAGCCCCACTAACTTGCCTGAATTTGTAGCGGAAGGTAATCCGAGGGCTGACGAGCCGGCTAACCCAGCGTGGGTGGCCCCTCAGCCTGATACACTTGTGCAGGCCAAGGCATCACATGGGTTTTTTCCTCAGAACATGGATACACTGCAGAAGCAGTTTCAGTTGACGCCAACTGAGGCCTGTGACATTGTCGAGTCCTGTGATGACTGTCATGCAGCCGCTGCACCTTTGCCGGCAGGGGTAAACCCCAGGGACCTTAAGGCCTTGGAACTTTGGCAGATGGACATTACCCAGGTTGCCGAGTTTGGCCAGCTTAAGTATGTGCATGTTACAGTGGACATGTTTTCATCTGCTATGTGGGCTTTGGCTCACACAGGAGAAAAGACCCGAAATGTCACTGCCCACTGGAGGGAGGCCTTTGCCGTCGTAGGCATACCCTCTGCTACCAAGACTGACAATGGTCTTGCTTATGCCTCGCAGAAGGCGCAGCAGTTCCTGCAGTTGTGGGGTGTTTGTCACAAATTTGATATCCCTCATTCTCCCACAGGCCATGCAATTGTAGAACATGCTCAATGGTACACTCAAGCGTGTTCTCCAAAAACAAAAATGAAGAATGCAGGGTGAAACCCCGCACAGTCGATTGCAAAAGGCTTTGTATGCAATTAATCACCTGATGGTGCTGCAGAACTCAAATAACCCTGTTATCTTGAACCACCACCTTTCGTTACAGGCTTCGGATGAGATGCATCAGCCTTGAGCAAATGTCCGGTTGTGAAACCTAGTCACCAAGCAATGGGAAGGTCCCTATGGCTATATCGCTTTGGGGCGTGGGTATGCATGTGTCTCCACAGATACTGGATGCTGGGTACCTGCAAAGTGTGTCCGTCCTGACCTGAGACCATAGAGACAGAATTCAGCCAACAGATAGCCAGGAGACCATGACCAAAATGAAGGTCAACAAGTGGATGAACCACTGAGTCATGACTCTGATGTCGATGAAATGAGTGATCACTCTGATGGCCCTTCCACGAGAAGAAATTGAACGCTGTTCATTTTTTTTTCTTTTTTTAATGGTAGAAGGGTGAGATGTTGCCCTAAGTTTTCTTGCCTTCTGAGTGTTTGCATTTTTGTCGGGGAGATTCTCATGCAGCTTCATGTAAACTATGTATATATTTAGAATTATCTACTTTTTGCCATATTTCTCCTCTGGGAGGGGTCTTATGATTGATGTACACCTACGAGGTTGAAGAGGTGGCAACCTGTGTAAGCAATCTTTTGCCTTCTGTAAAAAGGGTATATAAATGGAGTCAGAAATATTAAAATAGAGTTTTCCTGCCCGACTTTCTGCTGCCTGCCCTGTCCTTTGTGTGTCTGATACTGCGACAGCACAGAAAGCGCACAGGGCTTCTGCTCCAAGCAAAGCCACACAACCCCCTACCAAGGCCACCAAATCTACCTGCACTGTTCTCTCTGTTCCAGGGCTGGAAGAGACACAAGCGGCACTACAATCGCTTCTATGCTTGTGGAGAGGACAGAAAACACACAGGGCTCCTGTTCCAAGCAAAGCCACAGAACACCCCGCTGAGGCCACCAGATCTGCGTGCAGTGTTCTCTCTGCAAAAGAGAGCTTGGGGTTGCGGACAGCTCTGCCGTGGAAAAGAAGCAACTAGGCAGCAGGGCCTTGCTTCTGGCTGCTGCACACATGGGAAAATTCCAAGTGCAGCAGAATGTCTTCCAGGGCTGGAAGACTGTCCACATTCTAAAATTTTAGTGTTTTCACTAAGGGTCTCAAAAAGCACCCTACCCCACCCCAACACAATCCAGCAGTCCTTTCTGTGCTGAGAGCAGGTCTGCGGGTGACATCTCACCTGAGAAGGGCAGAGGGGTAGAATCCCCTCTCCCCTGCTGCCCATGCTGGGGGATCAGCTCCAGGCATGTTTGGCTTTTTGGGCTGAAAAATAATTAATTTGTGTTATCTCTATAAATAGAGTTGGTTTGCCAGCCTGAATCCTGTGAGGCTCAATGATCCTTTAGACATAAACTGCTGACCAGTCCTGGAGCTGGGGTTGGATCTCCTCTCTGAGAAGGACTTCAGAAAGTCCTTTTTTGCCACTCATGACATTGCAGGTGGATGTCTGATAGTGCCAAGGTTGTGTCTTTGATCCCTGGATGAGCCACTCACTTAAATTCTGGACTCTGACAAGGCTTCTGGGTCCCTTCCAACTCAGAATTCTCTGGTTTCTGTGAAGAAAGCTGTCTGAAGCTCCCACCCTACCTGCTACAGGCCACTGGCTCAGCACCGCAGCACTTGCAGGGAGTGTCCTGGTCTTTGCTGCTTCCTTGGGCTCCTCAGGATCAAGGCAGTCTGAGCTGCCAGGCAAGAGATGGTGGGATTGAGGTCCACCTCCAGGGGCTGAAGGGCTGTGACCCGAAGAAACAGAGCCCAGAATAGCCCCCATGTCTACAGAACCACCCTGACTGCCCCTAGCCCTGTCTCCCCACTCACCACTGAAGGTTGGAGCTACGTTTTCCTCACCCTGGTCCCTCAGGTATGGCGTGGCCATCCCTGGGCATGGAGCTCTGTCAGCTTGCAGCACGCTGCCAGCAGCTCACCCAGCCCTGCCCTCGCCCCTCAGTGGGGCTGGGCCCCAGTGACCACCAGTAGCCCGGGCACGGCACTTGGTGAGGTGGCCAGCAAGATGAGCTGTGAGGGTAGGAGGGAGGGAGGCCCTGCCCAGGGTGTCCCCTGGCCTTGGGGGGGGACAGGAGCCAGGCTGCCCAAAGAGAGACCTCAGGCAATGAATCTCACCAGTGAACCCGAGGGCCGCCTCTCACATGGGGCCTGAGGATCCTGCAGGTACCTGAGGCTCTGTTCAGCCCTTCTCCCATCCTCTGCCAGCTGGAGAGAGCACAAGGGCATGCGCATGTCACAGAGCCTGCAGCTGGCCAGAGCAGTCTCTGAGCAGCTGAGTCTCAGAGCAGCTGCCAGACCTCCCTCTCTCCCCTCATTGTCCAGAGGCCTCCTTCTTGCTTGGTACAGAGAGGTAAGAGGCGCCTCAAGAGCCCTTGGGGGTTGTGTTTTTTGAGGACAGGACAAAGGGTGCAGTTCCAGGCTGTGGCTCTGGCTGCTGCAGTGCACAGTGGGGCACAGCCGAAGAGCCAGAGGGCAAGGAGCAGCCCTGGCCCAGCTTGGGCCCTGGGGCTTGATGCCTGTAACTTAGATCAAAATTACAAGGTGCTTATATAGCTTGAGTTTATAAGACATAAATATAACCTAAGTCATGACTTTTTATGTATCAATATGACCTGATACCTATATAGCCCAAATCATAGCTTTTTATCCCTATATAATAACCTTAATCATAACTTTTTATACAATGTAATGGCTAGTTTATGGTTAACTACTTGTCTAATACTGAATAGACAGAAAAGAAGAACACAACTCACCATAAGTATAGTACTAATGAAAAATTGGCAAGTGTAAAGCCAATTAGCTACAAAACAAAGAATTTAGACCGGTTAAGACCAGACAGACCAAGGAACACTGTGACTGTGCATGCTCTGAAGACAAAGTTGAAAATTTCAGAAGACGACTTTGGAAGCCTTCATCAAAGACGGCTGATGACCCCTGAATCGAGGAAACGCAAACACAGTGCAAAAGAACTGTTTATAACCAGGAGATCATACAATGTAAATTAGTTCCCATGCATACATGATGATGTCATAACCACATAGTAACACTAAGCAATATTTAACTGTATAAATATACTACAGTACTTGACAAAGGTGGGTGAGTTAGGAGGAGAAATTCCCCTCACCTCCAGCACTGCAATAACTAAATACCTGCTCTATAGACACTGATCCATGGGAAATTATTTCCAGCCGATCTTTTAGGCATCAGCTCATGCTCACAAAGCACCTGCTGATCCTCCACGGCTGCTCAGTCTGCTCCAAGTGATTGAACTCCTTCGGGTTGAGGAGCTCTGCAGCATCAAGGAGGGCTTCCCTGGAGACCTGCAGCACAGCAGAAGCTGGGAGACAGCAACAGGGCCCAGGGAAGGAGACCTCTGGGCTTTGTTCCTGGAGTGATCCTTCCCTTACAGATCCCTAGCTGGGATGTGCTCCCACCAAAGTGTCTGGGAGTCTGTTGGGGACAGCTGTGGGGGACAGGGACCAAGGCTCGAAGCCCTGACCTCTGACACCAGTGGGGGGACAGCTGGGAAGCCTCTGGGGATGCACATGTTCAGCCCCTCTGTCCAGAGGCTGCTGCCAAGCCCTACTGCAACAGGCAAGGCAGGTGTTGGAAATGGATATACCAGCTTCTCTGCTCCTGCTCATGCTGGTTCTGCAGGGACCCTTCTCACGGGCTGAGCTGGGGGAACACTGCCAACAGCCCTTGCCTCAGTGCCTGGGACTCCCAGGAGGTGTCAACCCCCTCTCCTGACCCCCTCTCCCCATGCTCCCATGTATTCTTCTTGCCTGTGTGAAAGACACAGCTTCCATTCTGTGAGAAAGTCCAAGCCAGCACAGCTTCCCAGACAGGCACAGGCAGAGAAGGTGTTTGGAAAAGTCAGCCCACCTCCTGACTCCCAGCTCAGGCTAAGCTAGCACCATGGACCCAGAGCCCAGCTGTCAAGACATCAGCCCTGACACTGCACTGCTCGCCATCTCGGTTCTCCCCCACAGCATTATGAGGCCCCTGAGCAGCAGGGAGAGCAGACCACTGCTTGGATATGTCAGGAATCTCAAGGCTTTGTACTGCTGAGTGAATTTCTTTTTCTAACTATCAGAGGCCAGTAGCTGACAGAAACCCAGGAATGAGCTCCCAGGAGAGCTGGCAAGACTGCTGGCACTGTGCAGCTTCTGATCCCCAGCAGCAGCCGACGACACAGGCACCTGGGCTTTTCCTGCTGACTCATAGCCAAGGCAATGAGGCAGGTGTCCTCCTCCTTAGTGTGGAAGAACGCTTTGTGCCAGAGCTGGGTTTGCAGCTCCTTCAGAACCTTCTCCAGAGTCTGGGGCACAGAGAACATCCACTCTCACAGTCTGAGGCTGTCCCTGCAAGGGGATGTCCTACATCATTCCTCAGGTCTGGCAGCCAGCCAGTCTCAGGATCCCTCTACCCACAGGGAACAAGCCCTTGGGGCTGTTGGGGCTGATAGCTGTTAAGTGGTGCCACAAAGGCCAACATGCTGTGGGCCAGTTTCCTGGGGTAGTCATGAGCCAACATTACAGACAGGGCAACCAGGCTCTCCATGGCTGACATTGCGTTGGTATGCTCTGAGTTTTCTTGGCTGCTGTTCACAATCTGTGGGACCTGGAGGGGCCACAGGTGAGGGTGGTGCAGCCACTGGAGTGCAGCTTTGTCCTCAGCTGCCCTTCCCATCCCTCTCTGCTGCTGTACAAGGTGGTTTCTGGTCTGCCAGGGCTTGGGAGGGAGGCAGGCTGGGCTCAAGGGCACAAGACACTGGCCCTACAGAGATCCAAGGCTTGCTGGTGCTCATGACTGGAGCTGTGCTGGGACACCAGAGTGTCCCCTGCTTGGGGACAGCAGGTCTGCTCTCCAGGCACAGCCCTGCCCTTTTTATGTTGCAGTGGGTGGTAGTCCCTCCATGGCTGTGACACAGGGGACACACAGCAGAGGGTGAAAATCAGCCCCATGTCCAGTGGCCCCATGCAGGCAGCAGGGTGGGAGGAGGTGTGTGTGTAAAATTTCGGGGTTTCCTAAACACTTTGGTCCCACCCCATAGCCATCTCCCATCCAAGACCTGCTGGAAAAGGTTGGCTGTCCACCCCTACTACTATTTTTGAGTATGCAAACACAACAAAAATAGTTGTGCTTAATAATTATTTACTAGCTGATGACAATCTTCCAGATGTGGGTAAGTGGAAATGAGACATTTTCACTCCAGAAAGAGCACTAAATTACTTTCTAGAGGAGCAGCTCTGGAAAGTTAAAACTGTCCATAGCCCCAAACTTTCCAGATGTCTGTAAAAACAGAAGAGAGGCTCTCTGACTGGCAAAAGCACAGCATATGTGAAAGACAAGCAGGCTGCTAAAATCTAGTTTTCTGAAATTCTGTGCTGTAATTGTCCAGAGATGTGGAGCACATGAGCTTCACGAGCACTCACCTTAACTCAGAGAATCTGGGAAACTCACCATGCCTGCTGTTACCTGTCACATGCCAGATTAGACTTAGGGCAAGTGTTTAATTTTCTTTAGGATGTTTATATTGCACTGACTCACACAACAGGTTTGCTTTTCTCCCCCATCTCTAAGGGGGCAAGGATATGTTATCTAAGACTTTGAGTTGTGATTAATCTATTTCATATAGTTAGCCTTTGAAAACAAAGCTGACAGTCTCATAGAACTAATTACAACATTGCAGAAGATGGCAATAATTTATGTATTCTCTAACCATGCACTGACAATGTAAATTAAAGTTCTGTCACAGGACCAGCCACAGCAATGCACTCTTATGTTACTAGTAGGGTTAATACCTGTGCAACTTCATGGCAAAATGTTTTTGACAAAAAACCCCCACATTTTCTAGTACTTCTGTATAAGCATAAGCCATCTGTGCTAACAACTGAGTTTTTTAGAAAGGAGGTTTTTTAGCAAGGAGATTCTGTGATTACAGTCTGATTTGTAGCCTGTTCTGCAGAAATGTAACTTTTCCAGTTTTGCATGGTCTTTTTCAAAGAGAGCCTAACCTGACCTTCATGTGGAACTGTGTAACTATGAGTTCCTGCTTCTCCTTTACCTTCCACAGCTTCTCTCTCTCTCTCTTTTGGTGTTTTGCAATCACTGTGGGGAGCGATTTCAACCACAACTAACAGCCGTATCAGTGTTTCTCCCTTGTGGGTAGCTCTGCAGTGCGGGTGCATAACTCTCTGGGCTGTTCTCAGCCAAAACCAAATGCACACTCCATGTGTTTGTCTTTTCAAACACATATCCCTGCATGGCTCAACATCTCTCTACACAAGGCAAGCTGGAGAGTGGTGGTTTAGATGATGATTTAGGTGACGAAAATCAGCGCAGTGCAGTTCTCGTCATGGTTCTCTCTGCCTCTCTTCCTCATATTCTCCTTTTCCTGCCCCTCTACTCCTCGATCTTCCAGCCTGTCACTGGCACACACTGTGTGTCCACACCCCAAATGCCTTATTCATCCTATTTTGGCTTCTCCTGGAGAAAGAGATCCCACAGAACACTAAACACAGTTTTCTAATAAAGTTTTCGTGTGAAAGATTCAGCAGAAATGAAAAACAGACTTTCCATTCTACCTGAAACAGCAGTTTAAAGAAATGCAGATTTTTAAAAATATTTATTTTCATTTTATTTACTCATTTAGCTCAAACAACATTGATAGCTCTGTTTGAATCCTGGTAAGACACAGCGCTAAATTAATATTTTTTGAAGTATTTTTTTAGGAAAGGCTTCAAGTTCTGCATGAGGGAACCTACAAAGTGCAGTGTAGTCATACATAAGTTATTGCTGTACAGAGCAGGAATCAGAATTTGCAGAGAGATCATGCAGCAGTCACAGTTACCATTTTCATATCACCAAAGCCAAAAGCCAGGGAGGAATATTACTATTACCCCATCTGCTCATGTGAGGAGTCTCTCTTTCTAAACAGCTGCAGACATCCCCATGCTCTGTCCTTCTGCCATGGCTGTCACAGAAAAAAAACATTTCTATTATTTTTTTGTTGTTGTTTTGCTGAGGTTCTTGAAAGCTTAGACTGAAGCAAATTCTCTTTTTCACTCTTCTCTAGAAGAAATTCCCCAGTTGAAAACAAACAGGCAGTATTTTCTCATAAGTACTCAGGTTAGGAAATGTAAAGTTAAATGTTTGTGTATTGTTCTTCTAACTTTGAGAGAACAGTATCTGAATCACTGAGGTAACCCTCAGACTACAGGCACATATGCAGAATGTATTCACTATTATTCTTTGCCCATTATAACAGTTAATATGGCATAAATACAAATTATTTTATACATATGTATATATATATATAATCTATTTTAGCAATACAAAATTGGCAACAGCAAAAATGGCTCATTTACTAGGAATTACAGGATCCATGCAAATTTTCCCAAAACTTTTCCAGATTCTAGAATTTTACTTAAATCAGTGTACAGAGAAAACCTTTGCTATTAAATGGTACATGTTGGAAGGCTTTTGTTTAAAAATGTCTCAGTTATTGAAATGCTTCCCCCATTTTGAAGAGGTGAGTACAAGAGATGTAGTCTGTTGGGTCTGTTGTGTACATGTCCCATATACACAATTTATGCTGACTGCAAAATTGATGAATGAAAATTAATACATTTTAGCTGCAGTGGCATTTTGAAGCCATGTGGAAAGTACTTGTGATGTATTTCAGAGGTGTGTCAGAGGCAGGGCTGAGTCACTTGGGTAAACACCACATTCATTTTCTCTCTCTCTCTCTTTTTTTTTTTTTTTTTTTTTTTTTTTTTTTTTTTTTTTTTTTTTTTTTGGTTGTTGTTGTTGTTTGGCTTTCTGATGGAGGGAAAACACTCCTTGTTCTCAATCTTTGTGACTCTCTGAGCACCGGATCTCTGATAGGTTTAGCCCTGGCACTCTCAGGCTCTTCTGGACACAGCAAGTTTATCCCATATATGCCCTGCATCTGGCTAGAGCTGCCCTGAGTAAAGAGGAACAAAGTTGATAGTCAGTTTCATAAGCCTACCATCAGCTCAGGCACAGTTTGAAAACCCATCCTTTACTCACTTCCTTTTTCAGACTAATCCAGAAGGAAGAATTCAACCACACAAGCAGCAGAAAGAAATGTCAGCTGTAAGAAAATGGCACGGAAATCTGGACGCAGTAATGATTACTTGTTCCTTTATGAAAGCTAGTCTTGCTGTTGAAACCAATACGTTTATATTTTTAAATAATGAGATATTAATAGATTCAACTATTATAATTTTTATGTGCATAGGAAATGCTACATTAATTTGGTTTTTTAAATTAGGTGGAAGCAGCAATCTGAAATCACAGATAGGTGAAAAATAAGCATGGAATTGGCAAGATCAACATTTAGTTTTTTCACTGGGTAGTTACAATAAGCAGACTGATCTGGCCAACTGCTTCTACTACAATATTCATTTCCATTTAATTTTTATAGTATTAGTTAACCTTGTCTGCTAAATAAGCACCATTTAGTTTAATCTCATGTGGTAGACTGGGAAGCTAAAATGCAGTGGTTTCAACAACAAAAAGTTAAATCCTGAGACTGCTGAGGGGAGAGGAAGGCCTCCTTACAAATAGTTTGGATTTTAAATATATCCTTTTGATTTGGGAGGTGAAATGACACACATCAGACCCATGCCTCTGTCGGGACAGAAAAGTGCTTTGCTTCAGGCAGACCAACTGCAAGACAAATACCAGGGTTTGGGGAAGGAATGATACTACACTTTTTATAACAAAATGAAAACTCTGTGATTTAAAACCAAGCACCAAACTAAATTCTGGAAGCAGACAGAACCAAAGACAGCACTGAACACCTGCAGAAGGCTCAGTTTGTCTAACAATAAAATCTCCCAAACTTTGTCTCTTGTACTGCCTGTGAACACAGATCCTGTCACACCAGTGCCAGCTGCAGTGTAAAAGTACCCTGGGTTATAATCCTACTGTACGGACAATTTTATGTTCCAGCAGGTGCTGTAGAATTTTTTTCCCAGCTGTTATCACTCTTGTTACCCAGCTTTTCTAATTTTGTAGTGGAAAAAGAGCAAATTCTAGTAACTGACAGGGAAGGAAAAACAAGAAAGAGATGATGGTTTGTGTCAGCAAAGGCACCATGTAGGGAAAGCAGGAGCTCCTCATTCAGCCTAAAAATTACTTTAGTTATACACACCTCTGTGATTGGAATATATTCTTTTTTCACTTTGAAGGGCTGTCACCTAGCAGTGGAAATTTGCAAAACGTTTCCTGAAGAATTAATGCTCAACCTGAAAGTGAGTGCCTCTCACTGGCAGCAAAACTTCAGACCCACACTGACATCAGCCAAGGAATATGAAAATGCAAACTCCAAAGATGGGCTGACTCCACCTGAGGAATTCCACTCTGAGTCCTGAAAGGAGCAAATTCACAGAATCATGGAATCAGTTAGGCTGGAAATGAGCTCGGAGGTCATCACGTCCAGCCTATGACTGAACACCACCTTGTCACCCAGACCATAGCACTGAGTGCCAGTTCCAGTTTTTCCTTAAACACCTCCAGCGACAGTAACTCCACCACCTCCCTGGACGGCCCCTCCTGCTCTCTAATCGTGTTGCTGGTCACCTGGGAGATCGCTGGATACCAGACTCCTTCAAAGAAGCCCCACATCGGGTGGGCAAGGAGTCAATGTCGTTTTAAACCACAGCGTGCAGGCTGTAGGTGAGGGAGAAGTAAATTCGGGATAGGAAACAGCTGGCACAACAAAATTCCTTATTTATGAGGGTCTTATAACTGCAGCTGAAAATGAGCCCAAGTGTGCCCAGGCACCCGAGCAGATCAATGGCCCCTGGGCCGTCCCAGCCGTGGCGTGGCAGCAGGAGCAGGGTAGTGACCGTGCCTGTGCTGGCACTACTGAGGGACCACCTTGATTGCTGTGTCCACTTCAGGCTGCCCTCACAACAGGGAATTGAGAGGCTGGAGCGTGTTCAGAGAAGGGAATGGAGGTGCCGAAAGGGTTCGAGCACCAGGAATGGTTGAAGGAGCTGGGAAAGGGGCTCAGCCTGGGAAAAGGAGGCTCAGGCGGGACCTTCTGGCTCTGCACAACTCCCTGACAGGAGGGGTCAGCCGAGGACTGAGGGGCTGGTCGGGCTCTGCTGCCAGGGAAAGAAAGAAAGAGGCAATAGCCTGAAGCTGTGCCGCGGTGGTGAGTTAGCTTGGACATCAGGAGCTATTTCTTCATAGAACGGGTGGCCAGGCACTGGAATGGGCTGCCCAGGGACGTACTGGAGGTACCATCCCCGGAGGTGCTTAAGAAAAGCCTGAACGAGGCGCTCAGTGCCACGCTCTTGTTGACAGGGTGGTGTCCGGCCATACACTGGACTCGATCATCCCCGCCTGATTTATCCCGTGATTCTGCAATTTATAGCCACATCACCAAACCAGTGCATCTCTCCAGAAGAGGAGTAGTGCATAGACGCCCGAGCACGGAGGCGACGCGGGGTCCAGATCTCTTTGTCCGGGGCCATGGGCGGGAACGCGCGCGCGGGGGTGGGGGGGGGTGGGCGCAGCCCGAGGGGCGTGGCATCAGTGGCGCGCCCTCCGGTCGTTGGCGGGTTTTGAATTTAGCCCGCGGCAGAGAGCGGCTCGCGATTGGCTGGCGCTCGATCACGTGGTGGAGGGCCGCGAGCGCGGTCCGGCGCGGCGGGGCGGGCGCGCGGCCATATTGGGTCGGTGTGGAGCCGGCGGAGGAGGAGGCGACAGTGGTGGTCGGTCCGCGGTGTCTGTCTATCTGTCCGTCCCCGCCCGCTCCCCGCCCCGCCGGTGTTCCCGCCGCCCGCGCTCCATGGCCGACCCCACGCCGCGGACCCGCGGCCCAGCCGCGGCCGCGATGCCGCAGAGCCCGACGCGCATCTCCCGCCTGCAGGAGAAGGAGGAGCTGCGGCAGCTGAACGACCGCCTGGCCGTGTACATCGACAAGGTGCGGAGCCTGGAAACGGAGAACAGCGCGCTGCAGCTGCAGGTGACCCAGCGTGAGGAGGTGCGGGGCCGCGAGGTCACCGGGCTTAAGGCGATCTACGAGGCGGAGTTGGCAGACGCGCGGCGGGCACTGGACGACACGGCGCGGGAGCGCGCCAAGTTGCAGATCGAGCTGGGCAAGCTGCGCACCGAGCACGAGCAGCTGCTGGGCAGGTGGGCTGCGGGAAGAGGCCCGGGCAGCATCCGTCGGGTGGGGGGGATGGAGATCGGGATGCAGGCGTAGCGGTGGCAGGGGCACCCGCCGTGCGCGCCCTGTACTGCTACCCACCCGTCCCGCAAGCACTCCGCCGCGGGCTGCGCGGCCGGGAATAAATGAGGGAATGAATGAGGCACGGGCGTCGCTTCCGCCGCTCCGCCCCGGCGATAAAAGCCGGCCCCGAGCGCCGCCCCTGCCGGGTGCGAGTGCCCCGGTCACCGCAGTATCCGCGGCCGGTCCGGCGCCCGGATTCCCGTCGTGATGGCTCCGACCGATGTAGATGGAAAAAGAGGGAAGTTTGGGTTAGATAGGTTAGATATTAGGCAGAAATTCCTTGCTGTGCGGGTGGTGAGGCGCTAGAACAGGTTCAACAGGGAGGCTGGCGCTTAAAAAATGAGGCGAAGTGCTGTGATTGCTCCCCGCAGTAAGGGAGACCTTAGAGCACCTTCCTCTAACTAAAGGAGGCTGGAGGGAGATTTTTGACAAGGGTATGGAGTGATAGAACAAGGTGGAAATGGCTTTAAAGTGAAGAAGGGCAGGTTTAGATGGGATATTGGAAAGAAATTCCTGGCTGTGAGGGAGGTGAGACCCTGGCACAGGTTGCCCAGGGAGGTTGTGGATGTCCCATCCGTGGAAGTGTTCTAGACCAAGATTGAGGGAGCTCTGAACGGTCTGCTGTAGTCAGGGGCATCTCTGCTACTGGCTAGGGACTTGGAACTAGACAGGCTTCAGAGTCCATTCCAGTCGCTTAATAGTCTATGATTCCATGACTGTTCACCACTCTCTGCACGGACGGGGTGCCATCTTCCAGGCTCAGGCTGCTTCGGAATGAAAAAACTTGGCTGAAACAGATTACCTTCATAATATGAAAATAATCACTAGGTAATACATGGGGCATACTTAAAACCAAAGGGGACTGTAATTTCTGTGTGCCTTCCTGAATGTTCAGATGTTACAAAAGATAGAATTTGTGTCCACACATCGCCCAGACTGAGGGCTGTAGGGTACAGTGCTAAGATCCTCAGTCCTGCAGTGAACTGATTTTGAGACACTTGATTTTGCTTCTTAAACATTTAACTCAATTCAATTGTATATTTGGTTCCATGTTTGTGTTTACCTTCAGTTTGCTTTCTGTGGGTGCTGCAGATCTAGGCATTAGTCTTGGAATCACAAAGTATGTCAATATTGGGAGGGGAAAAAACCTCCAGAGTTGTTATTCTTCCTCTGCTGCTGGTTCTTAAATGCCCTCTCAGCCCTGATTTTTTGTGATGAAAAGGATACTTCATGTATAACCAGCGTATTGATGTTCTTGCCTCTCTGCAGACAGCTCTGATATATTTTGGACTCTGTTATTTAAAAAAGTAAAACTGAGCTTCTAATCAGTGGGACTGATTGTTCTTGAGGTTACCTCTTGGTGCCTTATGAAAGGTCTTAAATCAAAGTGGTTGTTGACAGTGATAGGGAAAGCCAGGTGTAGCTGCAGACAGGCACCGACATTATTTGACTCCAAGGTCAAGCCAGGAATTTATATTTCTTAGTGATTTTATTGAGGAAGACGCGCTCTTGTGTCAGCTTCTCACAAGACTCCATGTGTGGGATTGGGATCTAAATGCAGTCTGTAGTGGATTCCCTTTTTGTGACTGGAACCAGGATTAATAATGTGGACATGGGCATCTGCATATTCTGTCTTGTATTTGCCTGTGATGAGATACTTGGCAAAGACTTGATATTTTGGTGGGGGCAGGGTACTGATTGCCAAGAACTCCGGGATAGTTTAGTAAAGCAAAAACCTAATGCTGTTTGAGACTCCTGGATTCCACTTGCTTGTGGCTCTTTGATGTTACTTGTTACCAAACCTCATGGGCATGCAGTTTTTTAGTAGTCTTTGAGTGTTGTTAAGATGGATATCTCGGGGATATCTAAGCTTATCTATTATTCTATTTGCAAAGCCTTAAAAAGGAGCGAAGGGGTTTTTCACTTTAACTGGAGCATGCTCCCTCATGACTTCATAAAGCTGTTTAGTCACATTACAACCTGACAAAAAATACTCTTAAAAATACTTTGCATAAGTGTGCACAGGAGTACTGTAAAGGTTTGCAAAATAAGATGAGAAAGTGTGCTCTCAACAGAATTTTCCTTACCCTCTCTGAAAGCTGAACTGCAGTGTGATGTATGCGCTGGCTTTAGTTTAAATGTGCGTGTGTAGTTGTTTGGATCTGACAGCCACTAGGGGAAAAAAAAAGTTTCCTGGCATGTTTGGTTTGTGTGATTAGGTATTCTGGTAGCCATGTCATAACTCAAATTAGTGATGGCTTTGGTTCCCTGCGGAGCCAGTGGAGATAAATGTGAGGAGAAATGGCTTTCGATGCCGCCTGGGTCCGTGGAGGGAGAAAAGGTGATTTTCCACTTAGTTATGTGAAGCTGGACAATATCATTCGTGGTCTAGCTGGCCTTCTTGTGCTATTGGAATATTATTGCAGGTGTTACTCTTGTGCAACTCTGCTTTCTCTGTGTTAGCCGTTTTATTCCAGTCATCTTTTGGTCACTCTTTGAATTAGTGCATCAAACTCAGCCTTCTAGTTACTCTCAAAATGCTGTAGGACTTCTCTTATTTTGTTTACAAGAATTAAAGATACAGTCAATTATTTGTTGGGTTTGCTGACTTCAGTGCCATCTGTATGGTGTGATGCACCAAAAAGCTTGATCTGTTCGTACTTCTAATCCCTCAAGCAAAATTGCATTTGTTTCTTTAGCTGATACTCCTATATATAGAAGACTTGTTGAATGCTCTCCTTCTAGAGTGCTTGCCATGCAGTGGGTTCTGTGTAGCTAAATATGAAGGTTTCCCTTGATACTTCAAATTACTAAAGAACTAGGGGAGAAAAAAGTGAGATCAAAAAAACTGCTTCCCTATTTCTGTTCTGGGGAGAGGATGGGAAAGTGACACTCATAATTGTGTAAGTAGGAAGCTTGTGATGGGCAGAATGGAGATAAGGGAAAATAAATCTGTGTGTCTCAAGACTTGAGGGAAAAAAAAACCCCATGTAATTTGAATTTAGGTGTATGTAATTCTTGGAGAGCTCTTTGGAGGTGGAGAAAGAGATCTCTCTTCCATAGTTTCAGAAAGAGTTGAGAGACCATACCAATTTCACAGTATTTCCAATTTATTTTCTCATCAGTGATTAGGTAAGACTTTACTGTATGTTTTGCCATTGGTAGTGGCTGTTATAGAGACATGCCTCGACTTCCATCCTTTAAATAAATAGTGTAGTTAATTGTGACTGCTACAGTTTTGCAGTCGAAGGCTGTAGAAGACACCAGCAGTAGCTCCAGAGAAAAAATGTCTGTGCATATTGGTTTCCAGCTGCTGGACTTGCTCATGAGCAGTGAAGGTGAAAGAAGGTAGTTACCCTGTAGATAGCTGGATCATGAAGTCTTAAAATGTGTGATGGTACAATTAGCAACAAATTATTTTGGGGGTAGCCACTCCTGTTATTTTTAGGTAAAGTGCACTTCCTGCAAGGGACTAGCCTTGCCTTGGCTGGGAATTGAGATTGCTACAAATTCCTTATTTCTTGAGAAAAGGGTTAAACAGACAAGGCATACAAATCAGTGAAAAATGTCATCCTTGGGCACGTAATAATGATATAATTTAAGCAGCAGATCCCAATTGCTCCATCACATCCTGCAAGACTGGATGAAACTTCTGGTTTTAAGGGGAAATGTCATGGGTGCATTATTTCCCCAAGTGCGCACCAGGGAGAACTGCTGAGCCAAGATGGTGGGGGGGAAAAGGTGTCCTGTGTCACTGGAGCGATTGACTTAACAAGGGTGCACATTGTAAAGTTTGTCACAGCTGTGTCACCAAGTTGTGTTGAACAAGGGTCGTTCAGAAAGCCAGGCTGGCTGTTGCGTTGTATGGTCAGGTTTCAGCATAGTTTTCCACTGGTGGAAATGGTTTCCAAGATAAAGTTTATTTCAAAGAATGTTTGTAATGGGGACATGATTAAATGTACAGCAGATCAAAAATCTCTGGCTGCACTTGTCCACAATCTGGTTGGTAGTGTGTGGAAATTGTGTTCTTTAGGAGGCATAAGCTGGTGTTAACACTAGTTCATTTAGGAAACCCATTGTTTACATTTGTCTTTGGCAGGCTGAGGTTTCACTGTGGCAGTTTGCCAGTGCTAAGGGACATCTGCTCTCCCGGAAGAGGAGACAATGTGATTAAAGTAACTTTTAAGGAAATTGTGTGCTTTATTGAAGATATTGGTAAAGGACTTAATCTTTCTTTATTATTTTCAGGTGTTTTGTAGAGTGCAAGCATTAATAGCAAGTGTAATTTGTGGCAAGAAACTAAACTTCAGTTTTAAATATCAAAGAGAAAATTTATCTATCTATCTGGCTTTGAATCTCCAGTTAGCCTTCCTTCCCATCTACACTCTGAAGTACATTTCTGCACTGAAATTAGGCAGTAAAATAAATACCAGGAACAGCTTAATATCAGCCTGTGGCTTGAATTACTGTGCAAGGGGGCGTTCTGCAGCTGGTACCCTGAGCAACTACACAGAACCGTTTGGTGCTGATGCAGACATAGATGCAGACACCTGTTTCAAGGTTTTCCAGGGTGCATATGTGCTGCAAGGAGCTGGGGAAGAACTTTGGAAAGGAAGCTGACTTGAAATTTTTTGAGGCATAGTTTTGTTTTTGTAGGTGATATTGAAAAGTGAGGCAAAGATTGGAGTCTGGGGAACTCCAGAGCTTTTATCTGAAATCTGTCACTGTTTTGATGTGTACCATTGAGCACCCAGAGGAGGAAGGAGTGGGATGATTAACTTGTTGCAAAATAATTCAAGCCACTGAAATGTAAGAATGTATATTCTCAAGTAAGCATGTCTTTTGTGCAGTGTAGGGCTTAAATATTTGGTCTCAAGTATGTGGACCTGTAATGATGACATCATAACAGAAGGTGTGGCTTGATATCTAGGCTTCAATTGTAGAATCTACAGTTTATGTAGGTTCTGCTTAGAAGTGGATAATAGTAATGAGATTCACATAGATGACCATGAGCTTCAGGTTCAATTTCAAGCAGTATCACAGCTGAGCAGTATGTGACCAGAGATGATGTATTGTTGTTTGTTTCAAACACTACATTTAAATAAAATGGGTCATATGAGACAAGTTGAAACCACATTACTTATGCTTATTTACAGGAAAGCCAAACTTGTCCAGTTACTCTTATTTTCATGTTGATCTCTGTTCAAAAATTTGAATGCTTTTTGGTGCTTCTTACGTTAAGTCACTTTCTTGCAAAATACAGCCTTGTCTGTATTGACAAAATACATTTTTCCGCTATAGGAGAAAAATGTGGGAAACTGCTAGCTAAATAAAATAGAGATTTTGTGACTGTAGTTGGTGGTTTTTTTTATTATTTTCATATTTCTCCACAACTGGAGTGGAAAGCCAGCCCACTGTGCAGTAAATGTAAATTTATATGGGTCTAAATATAGGTTGCGTTATCAAGAATTACCACACGTGTGTATCTACATCATGACTTGGCTGAAAGCCAGTGCTTTTTGAGGAGGGTTTGGTTAATGTTGGTAATGCTTAGCTTTGTGATCAGACTCTTAAGTAGTGGCAGAAAAGGGTGGGTGGGGTGTGAGAGGTGAGAAGAATCTGCTGTAGAGTGGTGGCATCCTGCACTTGGTCAATTTCAAAGGAACTTTAGAATTATACTTCTGGAGGTCTGGATGCTGACTGCTTAACTTGCATTAGGTGTATGGTTTGTCTGGCTCCAGGTGGTCAGTTCAGCTTATTGAACAGCTAGAAAATTATTTCTTTGGGTTGTTGTTGTTGGGTGGGGTTTTTTGTTTGGTTTGGTTTTGTTGGGCTTTTTTGTATTTTAGAAAATACAAATTAATTAATAGAAAAGCTTTTTTCTTGCTTTTCTATTTTCTTTTCTATTAAGTTAGCAAGAAGTTTAAGGAGATTACAGGAAATTCAATGTTTTTAACAATTCCATGGATAAGAAGATCCACACCCTTTGAAGTCAAAAGAGAGCTTGCTTCTTTGAAAAAGATGCAAGTCAGCAATTACTTCTTTGCTTTTGTTTTCCTTTCATGAGTCAAACTACTTGAAAAGGCATACAGTTCTACCTAATTTCTGAACACTGCAACAGGAAGTTGTTTGAGGTCTTTTCATTTGCTGTATTCAGATGTAGCTTTGGCTCTCTGGGGAGGAAGAAGCCAGCTATTGTCAAGGGCTGAAGTTCTTCCTGGTGAAAATTAGTGGGTGTAAGGTTGATGTTTGTGTTGTATACATTAGTGTTTGTTTTTATAAGTCACAGATGCTTTTCTGATCTCTCCTTCCTTTCCTGTATTCCCTGTAGGGTTGGGATGACACTGCTGAGTTGCTGAGATTTCATCTGGCTTCCAGTGTTTGAAGTGTTGAGCTCCAGTTTGTGTTTTCTCTCTGAGAATGTGTTCAGTTGAGCTGTCTCATAATTAGACAAGTCATGACAGTAACAACTAATAGTGCTTAATTTTAATTCTCCACCCCCCACCCCCCTGCTGTGGCTTTTGTTGCATTAAATTATAGTGTGGCTTCACAGACAATCTTGTTGCAAACAAGCCAGAAAGGACTGAGCTAATGGGTAATATTTACCTATTGTGGTAAATAGGTACTACATTGGGGTTTAATCCTGTTGTTGTTGCTAGTCCATTTTGTAATACCCTTTTCCCTCTGCTGATGCATGGCAAGCATGCTCTTCTCAGCTGTCTTCCAGTCTCTAAATGCATTAAAAAGGTATTTACATTAAATGATCCAAGTCGTTTTAGGATACTGTGGATAGTGGCATTTTTGGGGGGAATCTCCCTGTTTCAGAGTCCAGGATAATTTGGGGGCAGACTGGGGAGCAGTTCTGCGACTTTCTCATTTCAGGGTCTGACTTGGTAGGCTTGGTTTCAGCATGGGAGAAGCAGTTTCTTCATGTTTTGATTAAAGCTTTTTTTTCCATCAGTGATCAAACAAGAAGTGTCTGCTGTGGACCCTCATACTTCCTAATAGAGGATGAAGAGATTGAGTTTTTTACAGATGTACTAGGGCAACATACCTTGCCTTCCTTCTTTTTCCTCTTCTGCTGCACACCTTCCTTGCGTGCTGAAGTTCCAACAGGCCTGGGTCAAAGTGGAAGGACAGGAACAGAACCTCTAGAGAATAATGCAGAGTGTTGTAAGCAGGAGTGTCCAGACCCCAAATCATATGGTTTTGTCCAAGCTGTGGACCCAGCTGTGGGTCTGAGGAGTGAAATGCCAGAAAGGAATGGGGAGTGTTGAGCAGGAAGAAGCAGCTGAGTGCAGAAGAGAGTGCTTTTGTGGTCTCAGGGGCTCCCAGCTGCCGCTTGAAATGCCATGGGGGCAGCAGGTGCTAATCCCACGGAATCGGGATTAGCAAGCGCTAAGTCTGTTGCGTAAAGCCTACCACGTGGTGTGGCTGTGGTGCTGAAACCTCCAGACATACATACATACATTCCACCCCTGCATCCCTCTGTGTGCATCCACCTTTCGCGAGCATAAGTGCCGGTAATCTTGAAAAAAAGATCTTTTTAAGCTAAGGGTATCTCCTTTTAAAATTATGTTGATTTTTCGTTAGGTTTCATTTTTTTGAGAAGCACCGCTGTTGTGTCTTATAAGCTGTACAGTGATTAAAAAGAGTAGTGGATGTATTCTGAATCTATCTTTATCCAATTTTAAGTCATCTCAGCATTGTGTTGTTAATTCTACCTTTCTTTTTTTTTTTCTTTTTTACATCTGGAAAGAAAAGCATGACAACTGAAGAAGGATATGCCAGCTGTGATATTATTGAGGCCAAATTTGTCCATTCCTTTAAAAAGTTCATAGTTCAATTAAAACCGTGTGGGACTTCTGTGTGCTACTGCCCTTGATATGGATACCCCAGGAAGAAAAATTACGAACTCCAAGGTCAAAGAACTTGTTAGACATTTAATGTCTGCTTGTGCCATCTAAGGACAAGAAACATTTTGATTCATGAATTTGGATTTCTTTTCTCCTGATTTTGATAATAGCCTATTAAGCATTATTTGTGGATAATGAACTTGTGTTTATGTGACATTACATTTTTCCCATTTGACTTCTCTGTTTGAATATGCTGGTTTAGGAAATAAGCACTTAGAAAATGCTTGACTACTTGTCTAGACACAAAAACTAATTTGAAAGTAATTTGAAAATTTTCTGTACTTGCCTTCATACAGAAATCACATCACCTCTGCACCAGTGTAATTTCTATGATGGCAGATATTGTTGTATGGGCAGGATTTGGGCCTGTTTCCTCAGGTCTGTGGAGCTTTGCCATTTTTGAAGAGTGCTGCAAAGCACAGTAAATTCAGCTGCCACAAAATGTTTTTGACAGATGTTTCTCAAGTTTGAGATTCAGATTGCTTTATTAGCCAGTAGTTGACTTCGGTGGTATTTCTAGGTTTTCTTGCAACCATTTTCTCTGGTTTGTTCCAGCTGCGCAAAAAAGGAATCTGACCTCAGTGGAGCCCAGGTCAAACTTCGTGAGTTCGAAGCAGCCCTGAATTCTAAAGAAGCTGCACTTGCTACAGCCCTTGGTGATAAGAAAAGTCTGGAGGGAGAAATTGAAGATTTGAAAGATCAGATTAGAGAGGTGAGAAGAAGAAACATTTAACCATCAATTTCTTTTAGCCAGTTGAGGAGGTTTTCTATATTATGAGCTGCAAATCTGATAAAATACAATTTTGTAACCAAAAAAACCGATGAAAACCTGTTATGTGGTCACAGCTAGAGCAAGTTGTGATTCACTTTCAACACCAGAAGCAGTGTTAAGTAGGTTTCTGAGTCCAATACTGTTGAGTTTTATTAATAACATGAATAGTGGAAGAGAATGCTCTTAAAATTGCAGATGCTGAAATTGCAAGTGATACTTAGGGGGGAAGAAAGCAAGTCAAAACTCAAAGTACACTTGACACTTTCCAGAAGTGCTTTGAGGGGGCAGATTGACTTCACAAGAACAGATAATAACTGACAAATAATCGTTTCTGTTTGCCCTCCTTTTGGTCCTGCCTATGGTTCTCCATGTGCTGGTGGAACAATGAGGAAAACATCTTGTCCTAGTTTTGTTAGCCTTTTGATTTGTGATCTTGAGCAGCACCACCTCAAGAGGACAAGTTGTGGAAACCAGGAGACTGGTGTTTTCCATGTATTAAAAATTTATTTGTAAGGAAAATTACTAAGTAGCAATTTCGATGCTAGTTACTAATATAAAATATCTAGAACTAACTTCTGTAAGCAACAGCAAAAGTGTGTGTTCGATATGTAATATTACTGGAGTAAATATTGCTATTTGATTGTGAAGTTAAACCTTGTTGTGTAGTTAGTTAGCTGTAGTTCTGTGAGACTCTGGCCATTGTGTGAGTTCTGCTGCATAATTGTGTTGATTCTTTTGTTTTTTAAGCTTGAAGCTTCTTTAGCTGCTGCCAAGGACCAACTTATAAATGAAACCTTGCAGAAGGTGGATCTTGAAAACCGTTGTCAGAGCCTCATTGAGGACCTGGAATTCCGTAAAAATATGTATGAGGAGGTAATTCAGCCTCAAGAAATTCAGCCTCAAGAATTAATGTTTTTGAAGAGAAGAAGACAACTGGGAGGTCCTTCTAGAATAGAAAAATAATTTAGGTTGGGAGATACCTCTCCAAGTTGTCTGAACTCCTACTCAGAATAGACTTTGTGTCTATTCTAGCATGAAGATTTCCAACTTCTTTTTACTAGAAAAATGATTTTAACTCTGAATTCTTCATGTATATGAATAACTGAATGAATGAATAACTGAATGAATAACTTCATGTATCATGTTGTTTCATCTTAAATTCTGATCATAATATGCAATGCACATGTGTTTTTTTATTAATGAGAATGTAGGTTAGTAATTTTACATGTAATCTCATTATAAGAAAAAAAGTGGAGGGAGACACAAACAGGTGCTCTGGACCTGCAATGTTTTTAATTTCAAACCTTTCTAATAGGGTGCTTTTGAATACTGGAAACAAAAGTGGGTGAATAGTTGTCTTTTAGAACTTTTTCTTGCCACCCTCCCTTTCACCTATGGCCCTTGAGGCTTTCCAGGAGGAACCTTAGGGCTGTAACGAATGTGCTTGGCCAGATGTACTTTCATTCCATGTGTACTTTTTCATGCTAGGAGTTTTTTCAACTTTGTTTCATGTTGTTGGAATCCCTTTCTTTCCAGAGAAAGCACAGGCAAGCACACAAGTAAATGGGGAAAGTGAGGTGACTGTTATTTCACAGTACTTTGATTTTGTTGAAGCACAGAAGATACCTCAAGAAAGAACGGATATATTTCTAAAATCTAATGATGCTGAGGTGTATTTGTTGAGAGTTCAGACAACTCTCAGAAAAAAATGCTGATGGTATCCTAGCTTTTATTTTAATAAGTGGCTATTGCAAAATAAAGAGTGGGGAGACTGTTTCTACTAAAAGTTTCATGTCCAAATAATCTGATACTAGAACCTGCATTACTCTCCACTCAGCAGGATAGTTTTCTGAAATTTTTGTCCTGTATTTACTGAATGTTACCATATTTTTCTGGTTCTCGCAGGAAATCAATGAGACAAGAAGGAAGCATGAAACTCGCCTGGTCGAGGTTGATTCTGGGCGTCAGATTGAATATGAGCACAAACTGGCCCAGGCCCTCCATGAAATCAGAGAGCAGCACGATGCACAAGTGAAGCTGTACAAAGAAGAGCTTGAAGAGACTTACCATTCCAAAGTGAGAACATGTTTTCACAGAGCTGTTTGATGTACTTAGTTTTAGTTTTGCTTAATAGCGTAATTACTGGGCAGCTCAGAGGGGATTATTAGGGAGCTGGGTTTGAATTTAGCATGCATTGGAGTGCAAATTTGCATTTTCACATCTCACTTAGGGAGTAGGTTTAATCCTCATCAAGTACAGTAACAGAAGGGAAGGAAGCACTTGTGTGAAGGTGATCTGGGGGAAAAATGATTAATGCTGGGATTACTGTGAATTCAAGGAAAGTTCACGCATTGTTAAGCATGATACAGAACAATGATCTCTAAGGTGTCCTGTGTTTTCTATAAAAATTCATAATGGAGATTGCTCAGAAGACAAGAGTTGTGTGACCCTGTACAAAACATGGGGAAATTTTACTATGTCCAGTAACTTCTTTTTTTCACTCATCTATGCAGAAAGCTGAAATCAGTTATACCTCATAATTTCCTTCCTCTGCTGTTACTCAGCATTTATGTCAGGAGGCACCCTTGATGTCTCAACTGAACCTTGTTTCTGTGGCTGTACTTTTTGCAATTAGTATTTTTTTAAAACCAGGGTGGGATGTTACAGCAGAAAAATTCATGTAAACTGAATTTATGAGCATCAGTTTTGGACTTTTCAGCCTGCTTATCTCCAGGCCTTCAATCTGGCTTGGAAAAGAATATGATCTAGCCAAAAATGCAGCCTTTCGTTGATTTTTTTGGTCTTTCTCATCAGGTATACTTTTCTATATTTTTGGAAACTTAGTTAAAAAAAATTAGATTGCTTTGCATCATCATCATCATCAACAAGTTCAGTAAATCCATGGTGCAGCTCAAGTGTCTGTAGTTTTGTTCAGCAGGAATGATTTAGTTGCTTTTATAAAGGTAAAACTATTCAAGATTGAAGTGATAGAATGAAGCAGTAGTGGCTTGGGGCGCTGGTACTGGTACCAATTTGCTTATATTGCTTAAAAGTTAACAAGTTTACCTCTTTTTAGAGAATTGGCAATTTCAGTTTAGCTTCTTCAGTTTAAGTATATTAAATAAACTTTGGCCAGCATGAAAGCTGAACTTGGTAGTTTGATTTCAGTAATGTCTACAAGGGAAAGTTTTAATCCTAAATATTCAGAGAGTTGGAATTCCAGGCAGGACAATCCAAGATGGTAACCAAGGCACCACATTTTAGCCCTGAAGAAAGAAGAGATTCAGTGCAGTGGAGTTAGGGAGAGGAACTCAGTGGCTTAGTGTCCAGTGTGGGGTTTTGCTGATTCATTCCCTCTTCTAGTGAAACTTACTTTGAAACTGATGTCATCACTTTGGTGCCCTGCAGCTGGAGAGTGCCAGGCTGTCCTCAGAGATGAGCAGCTCTGCAGCCAACACCATCAGGGAGCAGCTGAATGAGAGCCGCATGCGCATTGACAGCCTGTCCTCCCACATTACCAGCCTCCAGAAAGAGGTAACCAGCTGTGCCTCCTTCGTCCTGCTATTTACAGCTGTTGATTTTTGTATTAAAGGCTTTTCTTTTTGTTACAGTTGTTGGTTTTTATATTAAAGCTCTGTCTTTCCCTTAACTTGTAAGTATGTTCAGCATCATGACCTGAGTTTGTCTTCTCTCCAACTGCTCTGTACTTTTTCAAATTCCTTAAGGTATCCTTTTGACAAACTTTATTTTCTTTTTCCGTATGTAGTATTCTGCTATAGAGCTTTGAAAAGGGGTTGCTGTTTACTGGCTTTTGTGTAAATTTTTATGGGATAGATGAGGCAGTTTTAAACAAACGTGTATTAAATGTTATTGACACTGAGCAGTTTAGTAGTGACTGGACCGGCCTGGTGTGGAATTCTGTAAAGCAGCATTCAAAGGCAGAATTGGAATTTGCAGTATCTTTCCATCCTAGATCCAGTTTGCTTCTAGACATCTAAAAAAACCAAAACTAATGATGCAGTCTTGCCCAGATTAGGAATTTATGACTGAGTAAAAACATCAAGTAACTGTATTTGAGCATCTGTAGGACAGAATCTGAAGAAGAAATTGCTTATTTCTAGATCACAGAGGGTGCAGATCACACCCAGAGAAGTATGACATAATGTATGACAAGTGATATGTTCCGTATTGGCCTATTTGTAACATTGTGTACGCTGCAGTGGGGAATCCAGAGTGAAAATGAGAAGTGTTAGGAGTTGGTTCTGCAATAAGCTTTTGTAACTCACATGAAAATGCAACAAAACATTTACTTTTTCTAGGAATATAAAATACTACTACTCTTTGATCCTTTCTGTGATACATTTTGAATTTTATTCCTCCTGTACAGTAGACTCTACTAGGACATCAAAATTCTGTGTATTTCGCGTGAAAAAGATAAATGCGGGGGACATTATTTCCTAATTTTTCAGATAAATTGGCAAATACTAGTAATAATCTTCCTAGTTTTCCTTTTATCTAATCAAGTTAGTCTCTGGAAAAGATCAGGTGATATAATGAATATGCATGAAGTTCCATAGGAATTGGATGGAAAGTTTTGGCCATTTATATATTATTTTTGTCTTTAGATTACCATCATTTTCTGATTGTTCAGTCATCAGGTTTTTAAAGTTAATTGCCTCTGTTCTGTTACTTCAGGAGTGACAGCTTGGTTCAGGGGACTTGCTTCTGCACTGGCAGAAGTGTTTGTTGCTAACTTCAGGAAAAATCAACTTAAGTAATTTTAACTGTGATTTTCCACTTAAGAAACCATTTTGCTGTGATTTTGGGGTGGGGTTTTTTTGGAAGCATTAGTGAAGTCAAACAATACACTTTTGTTTTCCACTTTACTAGCACTAAGTTAAGCTTTATTTTCTTGGAAATCTCTTCCCTAGTGCTGGTCTGGTTTGAGTTGCCAGCACTGAACTCTAGTAGACTCCAGTATGATCTTCCATGTGACACAAAACTCCGTTTTTTTAAATTCCTTATCTGACTCTTAACATTGACAACCAGTTACACTAGTTCCCTGTGTCAGACATGTAGACTCCCTTCTTTCTGTCTCTAGAATATGTGGTGTCTTCCTAAATATGGATGCATGCATAGCAAACTTCGTGATTGAGGCATTGATTCCTGCCCTTTAATTAAAAAAAGAAATTACATCTCAAGGTGCTATGAAACAGAAGAAAGCCTCCTTATGGAAAGTAAACCCTAAAGCTGCCATAATTTTGGGCTTTCTTTGATAAGCATTCCATTCTTTGTGTACAGTTTTAAGATCTGCTGGCTTGATGGAATTTTTGAAGTAGGAGACAAATCAGATTTCTTCAAGGAATGCTTATCACCACACTCTGAGCAAGCCTTGGAAGCTTTAAGGATAGGCAGGCAGGTTTTCACTGACAACAACCTCACTTCCTTTAGGGAAGCTGCGTCCCAGAATTCAGGATTAGCAGCACAAAGCAGACATCTGGAAACTACAGAGCACTTCAGCACCTCCAGGGGTGGTGACACCTCCGCCTGCCTCACTGGGCAGCCCATTCCAATGTCTAACCACCCTTTTGGTGGAAAAATTTGTCCTAATGTCCAGCCTAAACTTGGTGCAGCTTAAGACTGTGTTCCTGTGTCCTGTCTGGCACATGTTAAACAGTTAAACCCTTAAGCCTAATTTTCCTTCCTGAGTAAATTCAAGTACAGTCACATATTTTCAGACCTCAGAAGAATGGAGCAAAGTAGTTATTCCAAGGATGTTGCAAGTTTCACTGGAATTTGAGGTGTGTATATTAATAGGTGAGGTGGAGAGCTAAAAGTTGAACATGTGTGAGTTTGAGCTCAGAAACAGGGGAGGATGCAACCTTCTGTGTTTTGGATTCTGTGTTGCCTGAACAGCAGAGCACATGGAGGTGTGGATGGGCTTTCCTTTGCATGAACATTGATGTTTTCAATGCTTTTTCTCCAGTCCAGAGCATGGCAGGACAGAGCACAGGAGCTGGAGAGCAGCTTGACCGAGGAACAGGAAAGCTGTCGCAAAATGCTGGCAGAGAAGGAGAAGGAAATTGCAGAGATAAGAAATCAGATGCAGGAGCAGCTGACAGACTATGAGCAACTCCTGGATGTTAAACTGGCACTTGACATGGAGATCAATGCATACCGGAAATTGCTGGAGGGTGAAGAGGAGAGGTAGGGAAGGACATGGCAACAGGATGATGTCTCTGTTATCTCTGTGCTTTATGTGTCTCTTTCTCTGTTAAAAAGCCGGTTTTAGTGTTGTTTGACTGCTTTCCAAGGCACTGGTTTTGCCCGCTCCTGTCTGACATGGGTCTAAGTCACCATGAGACCCAGCACACTGATTATCAGACCAGCTCTTAAGGGAGCAAACGCTTTTTTTCTTTTTTTTTTCTTTTTAGTAAGATCCAGCACAGAAGAAGTAATGAATTATTATTTGTGTGCCTGGTGCTGTTAATATTTTCTTTGAAATTAATTGCAGGGTTAATAAATTGTTACCCAAATTTCTTTAAGTATAGAATAATTTTAATAAAGTCATAGCCATTATGATTGCCCAGCTCATCAGTCAGCTGCATTTTCCACATCTGGCCTCAGAGTTCTTCCAATGCTGAGAGTTTTCATCTCTGTCATGACTGTCATTTAAAGCAGTTTGATTCTTCACTCTGTTCTGAGCTGCTCACTACTGATTCCTCTCAGCTGTGGGGTTGAAAGAGCCAAAGCTTTTATGCCACTGTGTTTTTGCATTAATTTCCCCCAGTGGCTTAAGTCTCCCTAGGGTTTTTGTTTCTTTTTAGTCTTTAACAAATGCACAGAAATGCTTTTACACTCCTAATGTAGTAGTCCATCAGTATTCTGTGCTCCAGGAACATTAATCAGCTGTTTGACATTTTATTAATCTCTTAAGTACTTAAGCCTTCACTTCTTCATGTAATGTGCTTTGTTTACTGTGTTGCTGTCTAAATCTAAGGGAAGAAGGAAAAGGTGGGAAAAGTAAAACCAAATCTTGAAATCATTAAGGCTGGAAAATATTCGAGTCGAGCTGTTGACCCAGTACTGCCCTGATCAGCAGTAAACCATGTCCCCTGACCCAGTACTCCCATGGTCACTACTAAACTGTGTCCCGAAGTGCCATATCTGTGTGTGTTTCCAGCACTTCTAAGAGATGGTGATTCCACCATTTCCCTGGGCAAAGCCTGACCACCTTTTGGGTGAAGAAGTTCCTCCTGATACCCAGTGTACAGCATCCCTGGCCCAGCTTGAAGCTGTCTCCTCTCACTCTGTCCCATATTCCCTGTGAGAGGAGTCTGACTCCCAGCTCCTCCTGCTAGGGAGTTATAGAGAGCAGGGAGGTCCCTCCCTGAACCTCCTTTTCTGCGATGTGATGTGTATGTGTGTTTTCTCCCTTCCCTACTCCAGGCTGAAGCTGTCCCCCAGCCCCTCCTCCCGGGTGACTGTCTCGCGGGCCTCGTCCAGCCGCAGCATCCGCACGGCTGGTGGCAAGAGGAAGAGGATCGATGTGGAGGAGTCTGAAGCCAGCAGCAGTGTGACCATTTCCCACTCTGCCTCTGCCACAGGAAATGTGTCCATTGAGGAGATAGACGTGGATGGGAAGTTCATCCGCTTGAAGAACACCTCTGAGCAGGTTTGGAAGTCCCCACATATGTCGTGTGTTGAGTCACAAGGGCATCCTTGCAGGGCTTTGTGTTGATACCGTAGCTCGTGGCATTAAGGAACTGGTGTGTCTCGAAGAATGCTTTTACACACTGCTCTGGCTTGAAAATCTTTTCCCTTAAGATTTTCAGTGCTTTTGTTTTACTGCAAGGTGACCTGTCCACCAAATTGTTATCTTGCACTTCTGTATTCTCCCTTGCAAGTAACGTACCTGTAAAACTTTACAGATGACATTGTTCCTGATAAGGAAATACTGCATAATAAGAAGAATAGGATAGGATAAGAAATACTGCAAGCAGACATCAGACTGCTTCAGAAGCCTTTTCAGCCCTTTCTCTGCCTTAGAAAGGCCCAAAAGAAATATAAACAGATGCAGAATAAAGGTCCAGATGAATTTTACTGCCTATGTCCCTTTTATCTGCATAGAGCTTTCCTAAATTGTAGTTTTTCTAATTCGTTGGCTGCACTCACAATTTGATGAGACCTCGGTGCCAAAGCCACTGTTACAGTGACTACTGAGATTTATTTGATTGTGTGAATAGGTTGGAGTTTATATTGGGAGGGTACACATATCTACACAAATGAAGAACCCTTTGGTAAACAATAATCACAACTTTTCCTTAAGTTGCACTCACAACTACACTATTACATATAGTACACTTCCCTCCTGTATCTTCACTAAAAGGCAGTTCATTGTGATGATTTAGGTGACAAAGACTGGCCTGGTTCCAAGTGTCCTGGATCTCTCTAATCAGCATGTGGATAGGCTCCTCCAGACAGTGATCATGTGGGTTGTAGTTATCTGAAATTACTGTATCTGGGGAGCAATGGTTTGGTTTAGTGAATTCAAGAAACCTTGACATTTCTCTTGATCTAGACGCTTCAGTGTGTAGATGACTCAGTTGAGCCAGGTCAAAAACTGTTTCTAGTGAGTAAGAACCTGCCCTTTTTTGCTTTTTTGAGGGTTTTTTTTTTGAGCTTCCCCCCTGCCACACACACACTTGTTTACCAGATAAGACTTTCCCCCCACCTGTTATTGCTTACACATCCATCATTTCATAAGGAGAGAGAAGCATCAGTTTTGTTCCCAGTAACCATGGGTGGTTCATGTTTTTAGTACTTTTCTAGGGGGTGTAGATTTGAGCAACTCCTTGTAGTGCAGTGTGATAAACTGTACTTGGGGAATATTCACAAGTGTTTTGACAGTTTATATAAATAAATAGATTTTTTAAAAGTATAAAATCCTCTGTAAGTATGGTATGTTCTTGGTGCAATGACAAATTGAATGTCAGCGTCCATTGAAATATGTGATTATTGATTTTAGATAATTTCAACTGACAGTGGCAACTGTTCAGTGATCAGAAACTACATTGGCGGGAGAGTTTTAAAAATGCTTTCCCTTGTTTTGAAATTAAAAAATACCTACTCTTGTTTTGAAACAGTAATTCTGTAAAGATGACTTGTATATGATTTGTTAATGCCTTTCAGTTAGTTGATAGAAAAAAAATAAAGGGAGTATGTGGTGGCAGGTGTGCATAAATAAAAATATTTCAAGAATACTAACAGCAATGTTTTGTTTTCTAGGAAGCCTGCTTGCCATTCTGTGCTTCAAAAACAATAAGTATTTGTAAGGGGATTTTAATATTTAATACATATTACTAATATGTATTTCTCTGAACCAAGTGATAGCAAAACTGATGCAAATTATAAACATTAGTTAACATCAGAACTCAGAAGCAGGATGTATTAAGCTTTAACTTCAAATGATAGGTAAGATAAACTTACCTAAAATGATGCTAATTTCATACTGAAGGTAAGTGATGATAAACCCTTTCACTGAATGTTTTATGTGTGTCACAACCTTAAAGATGAAACACACTACATGCATAACAGAAAATGAATGCTGGTGGAATTTCTTTTTCTCTGCCTTTTCTTAGGATCAACCTATGGGAGGCTGGGAGATGATCCGAAAAATAGGAGACGCTTCTGCAAGTTACAAATATACCTCAAGATACGTACTGAAGGCAGGCCAGACTGTTACAGTAAGTTGTCAAGTTTCAACTGCTCACTTGAAATGGACTTCAGGCCAACTTCTGTGGGTCAGAAAGACACAGGGTTTTTTTGTTTTGTCCTTCCTATGTACATGTTCAGGAATCACCTGTGTTTGTGTTGGGCATTCATTGTGTCAATTCATTGGGACAATTAATACGGAGAAATGTTTTTCAGAACTTTACTTTCTCTGTGAAGCAGTAATTTTCACCATGTAGAGGTGAAACTTTACATCATATTATGTATTCTAAAGTCCCTGCGTTAAAAACACATACGTTTTATTGTACAAAAGTTTGGAAGATACTTGGTTTTCTTCACTGGGAGAGATTCACATTCACTTAAATTAAATACATTAACTGAATCAGTAATTTGGAAATGTGGTAGGACTGGCAAAAGATGTTCCTGTGTGACTTCTGTTGTCAGATCTGGGCTGCAAATGCTGGAGTAACTGCGAGCCCTCCCACTGACCTCATCTGGAAGAACCAGAATTCCTGGGGCACTGGTGAAGATGTGAAAGTCGTGCTGAAAAATTCTCAGGGAGAGGTAAAGCACGTCAGATCTATGTGAGCTTTTTCTGTGGTGGCATCTTTCAGTTAGTTGATAGAAACAACAAAGATGCAGGTTAGGGCTCCACACAGGAATGCACTGAACTGTTTGGTAAAGTTTTCTCCTTTGGGAGAATTAACTACAACTTAAAAATGCCTCTACGTCGCTGTTAAGAACACAAAAGAATGAAGCAGGCAGCAGGAGGTCAAGCAGGAAAGCTCTCTACTTTGTTTTCTCTGACTCCATATATACAGTTTTACAAGCAGGCCAAGGCTGGCTACACAGGTAGCCACCTCTTCAACCTCCTTGGTGAACATCACCATCAATCATCTTTCTCCTCCCAGAGGAGAAATATGTAAACAATAGATAATTTCTAAAAATATACATAGTTTACTTGAAGCTGTGTGAAAACAAATGCAAACAGTGAAAAGCAGGGAAACTTGAGGCAACACCTCTACTGAAGCCTTTGATTTTTTTTCTCTGTATTGAGTCTAAATAGCAAAAAAAATTACTTGTTCAGGCACCTGCCTCATACCAGGAGGTGGGCAGTGCCTTAGAACGTATTTTGAAAAGAAATTTTGGTCAACTCTTCAGTGATTTGTCTTCTGAATTAGTTTTCCTTAAGCCTGTGTGCTTATGAGGAGTGGGGAATCCCACAGTGAAGCAATGAGGGGTTAATTCAGGTGAGGTGCGATTTAAAGCTTGGGGTGGGACAGTTACTGTGATAGGCTGCAGAAAATATTTAAATGTATATGAAAAAAAGCAGATTTTGGAAGAACCTTATGAGTGTTTTGTCAGAAACAATCCTTTTTATAATTAAGATACTAAAACTGTTTATGCTCAGCAATATTTATTATACTAAAAATAGTATTCAATATTTATATTAAACATTAATAATGTTTATGAGCTGTTTATGCTCAGCAATACCTGAAAAGTATACAAACAAAATGAATGAAGGTAGTTTTCCCCAGCAGCTAGAGATTTCATTTCTCAGAATCTTAAGCAGGTGAGCAACAGGAGGTGTTTTTTTTAAGAGTTCAAGTCTTAAAATGTCTTGCAGGAGGTTGCTCAGAGAAGCACTGTGTTCAAAACAACAGCACGTAAAGGAGAAGATGAGGAAGTTGAGAAAGAAGCAGCTGAAGGTCTGGATGAGGAAGACATTTACCATCAGCAGGTATTTTCTGTTAGGGTTAACAAGGTTATTTATATTGAAAAATAAGATATTAAGTCATGAATTCTTTTTAAAAAAATTTTAAAATGAAGTATGGATTTTCATTTATTTTTATTTTTTTATAAGTAATTAATGAAAGCATGGAGCTGTCTTACTGAAGCCAGTGTAAAAATATTGGCTAATATATATCCTCTTGCAGAGAAGTACACTTTTTTCAAAGTTTAAAGATAAGGGATTTTTTTTCCTTAAACTCTTTTCTAATAAGGTTCTCCACCCCATGCCAGTAGTTTATGGTGAAGTTTTGCTTAAGCAGGTAAATTTACTGAAAGTTTTGAGAATTTAAATCTCTTTATCTGTGATAGAGAAAAATAACATTAGTGTCTTCTGTTCAGATGTTTTCTCTGACAGAGAAAATTTGAGATTTGAAAACTCTTTGAGAAAAAATGTCCCTGGCATGATGAAAAAATGAAGTTCTAAAGACACGCCCCCCTTCCCCCCCCCCCCCCCCCCAAAAAAAAAAAAAAAAAAAAAAAAAAAAAGGCTGTGTTGGGAATGAGGGACGTTAGATTTCTTACATGAAACCTCATGGTGCTTGTATATGCTCTCTGATTCAAATACGGCAATTATTTGTGTTTTTCTGATACCTGTCCTCTATTATTCCTTAATAGGAAAGGACATGTAACATTTTTTTAATTCCAGAGTGTAACAGGTTGTACAGCTTTGGTGACTGTTGTTCATTTTATTAAATAATTTTAATTATTTAATAAAATGGGCCAATAATTTAGTGTATTAAAAAGTGTGTGTGTAATATATATTTGATATATATTTAATATATAATTAATATAATATGTATATTTATTTAAAATATTCTATTAAAAAGCATAGATAATTTTGAATAGGAGAACATTTTGCTGCTGTGGTGGTTGGTTTTTTTGTTGATTTAGGTTGGGGGGGGTTGATGTTTTTCCTTGACTATTTTTTTTTGTTTATTTTGTTTTATATGGTTCTCCATGTTCACAACAGGTAGAGCAAAGGGCATCCAACAGAAGCTGTGTGGTCATGTGAAATTCCAGCAACTCCAGACTTCTCCAGCTGTGGTAATCCTTGCCTGCAGAAGAGCCTTCTGAGAAGCACAACGTTATTTTCCTGTCTGTGAATTTTTGAAGCTGCAAGTCTGATGGCCTTATATTTCCTTTGCCGCTGAAAAAAAAAGAAAAGGAAGGTTTGTGAGAACCATCTCGACTTCCTCGCAGGATGTGAGCTGTTGACTCCTGTCAAGGAGAATTGAGAATTGATGCTCCTGTCTCTCTCAGATTTATATGCCATTCTCTCTTCATTGAAACCTTGCTGGAGTAGGAATATTCCAGTGTGTTTTGGGGATCGATTTTCTTTAGATTATACCACTCTAGGCTAGTTGCTATGACCTTTTGTATTTTAGGTGCTGTTGGGGATTGGTTTAGAGTCCTTAATTCTGGAAGAGGATTCATGTTACACCTTGTAGTTGTGTTAAGATAGTGTTACCAGCTTAAATTTTCTTACCTGTTTTTTTTCTAACAAATTAGGAAGATGTTTTAATATGGATTGCCTTACTTGTTTACAATTTCTAGTAACAAAACAAAGTCACTAAAGGTCTAGTCTACATTTGTATGGGAAACAGTTGTAATTTTGCCAATGTTGAAACTTTTTCTGTCCTTTTCACATTATCCTGATGTGTGGAAAACATCTTAATAAAGTGTCTCTGTGCTACAGAGTGAAGTTTTTGTAATTTGTTTCTTCTTAGAACTGAGCTAAAAGTTGATTTGAAATTGATGGGCTTTGAAGCTGAAGAAGTGTCCTTTTAATGGAACAGTGGCATTTGAGATGCAGATTTCTTCTGAATAATGACTGATACCACTTCACATTTGGAAAATTAATTCATTAGAGCTTTATTCACACTTGGTTGCATTTGTGCTCATCTTTACTCATGATTCTGTTCGTACTGGACTGGTTTTTATTGCATCATGCAAGTACAAGGCTAAGCAGTTTGAGCAAGCATAGTAACATAAAGATAAATTTAGAAGCGTGGGTAAATAGTTGTCTTTGACATAGCCTGAATGTATTATTTTAAATGCATGGCCAGAATTTTGGAAGTTGATTAGAATTTTTTTTTAATTGACTAGACTATTTTCTTTTTCTTGGCAAAATTAAGACTTCTTTACATGTCTTTCATCTTGGATGAGCCCTTTTCTGTGACCAATGTACTGGCATTTCAACCATGTGCCAGCAGAAAGTAGAAAGGGGGAATTGATGGGACAATTCTTAAGTTATGGTAGGAACCTTCCTGCATGATCAAATTCTTGGTTAGAGCTATTCTTGGTTAGAGCCTGTTCTTTGATGACAATAGAATAATTTAGAATAATTTTTTACTTTCTTTGCTGTGGCAGGAATTCCTGCAAATTAGTAGAAGGGAGTGTTGGGAAGCACAACTGTGAAACATCCTGCCACAAGGTGGAGGTCTTGTTTTGCATGTCTTTTTTAATACTTGTTCAACAAGTATTAAACAAGTATTAAATAGAAGCCTTTCAACAAGTATTAAACATTTTTTAATACTTGTTCAACAAGCAACAACCCAACACTTCCTGCACTTACCTGCAAGTTCCATAACTTGATTATCATTGGTACTGGCATTAAATACAAATTGCATCCTCCTGCAGGTGGAAACTCCTTAGCAATTTAGTGCCTGTAAATCCAGTGTTTAGATGGATAAACACTTTACTAGAAATGTTTGTGTTCAAATACACTCATTCCTGCATAAAACAGATTAGAAATTTAGGAAACAAATGGTTTGACCTGTGCAGCAAACCTGTGAACTGCATTCAAATATTAATGAACACATGCAGTGTTCATTATAAAAGCCCAGTGTAATCAAAACTGGTGCAAATTAGTTTATGGTGTTGGTGACAGTGGTTTTGTGCTAAAAATTGAGTTTTGCTTTGGATTTCCTTGTTTATGATTTTCATATGTACATCACATTTTTCCAAGCAGACAGCAAAATAAGGACAGAAATTAATATGTAAATTCTGTTCAACAGAGGTTAATAATTAATTTTCTTCTATAAATTATGCAATTTCAAATGCTGGTCTTAGTTCAGTTTTTTTTCCATGAAAATTTGTCTTATCATTGTATCATTTTGATACTAACTTGAGGGTTTCTGGATTAAAAGCCATCCATTTCATCTGTGAAACACTGCATTTCTTATTCATACAGCACTGTAGTCAGTATTTGTACTTTAAGTTAAAAAAATGCTCCTGCTTTTACAGAAATGGCTGTGTGATAATTAGAAGGATTTTTCTCCAGGCAAAGAAATGAAGTAGTTGATGGAGAATAAAAGCTTTTAAAGCCCCTGTCCCAAAGAGGACAACTGGTGATTTTTAGAAAGAAAGTGGAGGCTGTGTGTGAGGGATATGAATGCTTATTTGGCCTTTCCTGGTATATGATGGTTGACATCAACAAAATGCAGGGACACTTAATTATTTATAATACTCAACTAGCTCTGTCACAGGATTATGGCAGAAATTAGCTATTTTGTTTTAGGTTTTGCTTGATATGCATTTATGCTCTTTTGCTGAGGGTCTCCTGCTGATCTCCTGGTTTCTTTTTAGCAGGTTTGCATAAATACAGGATTTCTGTGTGATAAAAACACAGTATGGATTAACCCCAAAGAAGAGCTGCATTTGGGGCATAAAGGAAGGCACATTCAGCTTAAGTTGATTGATTGATTGATAGAATTTTCCTACAATTAAAAATTAACTCTTGGATGTGAGTTTTCCTAGCTGTTCTGCATTTTCAGAACAAAAAATATTATTACTGGCAAGCAAGCCTTGCTTTCTGTATAATAATAGAAGCCATGGAATGAAACTGTGACATTGGTTTCCGCTGCAACTGCAGTGTCTTGTTTTTGAGGGTGGTTTGTTTTGTTGTTGCCCCTAAGGGCATGTTGTACATAGAATATCAACATTTATTCTCTATTTTGACAAGTTTTTTTTGCAAAGTACTTTGTACACTTAGACTAAAGAAAATTCCGATCAGTTCTGTAACCTTTCAACAGCACTAAATGGAGGACGAGTGTTTTGTAGCCTTGCCACAAGCAGGTATGGAGTGGCTGTCAGCAAAAGATTTAAGACCTGAAAGCAGGTTAAGAACTAAAAGATGTAACCCTTGATTTTTGAAACAGCTGTCTCGTGGAAATGCACGTGAAACTAAGTTTGAAATGTGGAATAACACAAGTGGATTAATGAGGCAGCATCATCAGTGTTGGGATGAGCTCTGATGATTACTTACCTTTATTGCCCTGGAGTAGGTACGCAGATAACACTAAATTGGAGTGTGGATCTACTGGAGGGCAGGAGGGCTCTGAAGAGGGGTCTGGACAGGCTGGATCCATGGCATGAGGTACAACCAGGGGAAATGCTGGGTCTTGGCCTTCAGTCACAACAACCCTCTGCAGCTCCAGGAGAGGTTTAAACTGGGTATTAGCAGAAGTTTCTTCACTGAAGGAGTGGAATTGCTATCCCTGGGAGTGTTCAAGAAACCTGTGAATGTGACACCTGGAAATATGGTTTGTGGTCAACCTGGTGGTGCTGGGTCAGTAATTGGACTCAATGCATCTTTTCCAGCCTTAAAAATTGTGTGATTCTATGTGTGTGCATTGTTGTTTTTAAAGATACCAAATAATTTGCAGTAAAGAGGCAGGGCTCAGTTCTGATTGCAAGGAAATTGCTTCTTTAATTTACCAGTTCTGTGTTAAATGAAGCACCATCTCACAGAAAGTAGCAAGTAAATATATTTAATTATTAACAGGTTTGTGTTTTTTTTTCAAAGAGAGCACTTTTTTAGCTCTCTTATTGCATTAGTCTGTCCCAGTATCTGTTCTCATGCCTCTTTCTGATATACCCATTGCAGCAAAAGCCAGTTGTATGTATTGGCTCCGGGTCCCTTTATGCAGTTGTCACTTTGCCCTGTGTGACTTTGTATTGGTGGAAAGCTGGTTTAAATAAATGACCTTGTGAGCTCTCAGTCTAGCAGAACTGTTCAGTTGAGTAATGAAGAAAAACCCCTTAACATCAAAAACTAAAGTATATTTAATTACTGCTTCTGTTGTGACTTCCTTCCAGCTGAACAGAAAGCTGGGGTATTTCTAAATCTTTAAGTAATGTAAGAGGCAAGTCCTGCTGGGAAAAGACAGTGTAAAAAAGGTAAAATGTCCTCATTTTGCATGACACTTGTCACATTGAATTAGAACAGGCTGCTTTTATCATTTGCAACTTAAATACTGGCTCAAATACTGTTGAATACTGTTCCTTCTGTGTAACTTCTTATCTGGAAAAGGAATGTAAATGACAAGGTCAGATGCATGAGAAGAAAGCATAAAGTTGCTGAGAGGGAAGTTGAGTGACATTTAAAAAAATAAAAAGGTAGTCACTCATCCCATCATTAATTATGTTCTTTAATTAATTTTTTTTTTTAAGGAGAGCATAATAAAAGTGTCACTGTACTGCCAGGAGCTTTGCTAGCTGTGGTTAATTGTATCTTTCACTTCTATTCAGACAGAAATGAGTGTTACTGCTGTTACACATTATGTGCTGTAATGATCCAGTTTTTTATGTTAATTTGAGCTTGGTGTGGCATCTACAGCATCAACTCGTGGAAGAAAAATCAACTCCCATCTGGCAGATCCTCCTGTCCCTGTCTGGAAGTCTTTAGAGCAGAAATGGGATTAAGAAGTCATATCTCTTACTGCCCAGAAACTGGTTTAGTCATGTATGTGTTAAACTGACCATACTGTTTCTCTCTGCTTCAGTATGCCTTCTTCAGGTAAATAAAGACGTACTTACACACACATTAAAAAAAAAAAACAACAAACCAACTGAAATAACAGAGATGAGGTGGGCCAAGCCACTGTGCTATCTCTGTTCATAGACCTTGCAGCTTCACTTAAATAAATATTTCCCTGAATGTTTTGCCACTTCTGTATCACTCTGATTTTTGGTTTCATGAGGCAAAGCCAACAATAGAACTCACTAAGAAAAACAATTCTTTCTAAGAATTTGAGAGCAGTAATAAAGTTCTGAAGAAAGCTTACCTAAAGTATATGTTTAGGCATTAAAACACTGACAGCACCCTGACCCAGCTAGATTTGCTTTATTTCTTTGCCCCTGGCCAGCAGCTATATATATTTAATCTGGAATTCTGCTTAAGTGCATATTTAGTTTTCATTCCAAATAGTTAGTTACATTTGGGACGAGGTATATTAAAAAAAAAAGATAAATAAAATGGTACAGGTTTTAGGCTATCACAGTGATTGTGTTATCTTCAGAGCCTTCTATAGTTTTCTTTGGAAGAGAAGCAGTTATACAGAGCCAAACATGAGCAACCCCAGCCTTGTCAGACTGGTGAGTACAGATCTGCAGGTTCATTATTTTCCTACACACCTTGGCTTATTGTATAAGTACCTTTCTGTGGTAAATGTAATGTATAAATTCGTGTATCAAAGATTTGGTTTATTAAAAGCTACTCCAGGGCATCTCCGAGATTCCAAGACCTGTGGTGCAAGCCTCGAAACCAAAAAATTTAAAACAGAAATGACATAGCCGGACTAGAGATGGCCCATTCATCAAGGATGGGCCTCCACTTAACAGCTGCTTGACATCTGATGTCAATCTTGGTGGGAGATCTGGAGGATGATCAAATCAGCACCCCAAAGACAAGATCCGGGAAGACTATCAACGTCTTCTCACACTTAGAGGAACCTTTGACAAGACCTCGCTTGGGAATAAAGAGATACATCAATATTTGGACTTTCAATGGACTTAGCCTCAGGACAAATAAACCATATAAAAACCCTTATACCAGGACATAGGGTGTGTGGTTGAGGTCGGACGGTACCGTTGTTACTGTCACTCTGCACACCCAACATTCAATCGATGTTGTCCAATTTTATTGTGGCTCTTTAATTGTTTTTAATTGTTTTTTTAATTGTCTTTTTAATTTGTTAAATAAATTCTGTTATTTTTAATTGACTTCTCATTTATAACATTTCTGTTGGAATGAGGCTGTTATTGCTTTATATCCCCATGATTCTCCTATCTCCATGACTGACAGTTACAAAGGACATTGTTAAATAACATGCTCACAGCTAGACTGGTCCACAGATAGAATAAAGAAATTTAACAGATCTGGCTTTGTGTACTAAGCTTTTTTCCCCCCACAGAGCTCATACAAAACATCAAATAACTTCCTGTCTGATGGTAAATACCCATAATACCTTAAACTTTATGAATAACAAATTATTAGCCTTCCTGCTATGTCTTCCTTTTGATTTTCAATTCTTGCAGTGTTTGGAAAACAAAGCATATGGTGGTATATTCGTCCATGCACAATTCTTAAGAAATTTATCTGTTCAGCAGGGTTCTGTATCATTAATTCTAGCAGCATTTGGTAATAAGATTTTGTGTAGTTATTTAAAATAAGTCTGTCTACATAAGTGTGTCTCTTCTGGGAGTGAAGAATGGGTAAATAAATTGGACATAAAACCACGGGGAAGCAGATAAAGTTCCCCCAGGAATAAGGTCTGATCTTTACACTCCAAATTCAATTTGGCCACCATAGAAGACTGTGTATTATATATTTTTCAAAAAAAATTTTTTTTTTGCCTCAGTGCTACCATGAGAGGTCAGGGTTTGCACACACACTGCCGAGTCCTACCTGTCAGGCTGGAGTTTCTGTTGCTTTAAAATAATGTTATTCTTCATGCAAGATGAGTCTCTGCTTCCTAAAACTTATCTGATTATCTCATTCATTATGTATGCTGAGCTTTCCCTATACAAAAGTAAGTTGCAGAGTTCAGTTCAGCCTTGTGTAAATGCAGGATATTGTCTTAAGTTTGAATTCACACCAGCAGAATGTGCACTTCACTGAGGAATGTGGTGCTTGTTCATGGAAGAATACAATTTTTTTTCCTGAGTGCTATGTACTATAATACTTTTGATAGGAAGTTTATTGCAATGTGTCTAATTTTTCTCTTGTGCATGCTAGATTCATAAAAAGAATCTTCTGGTCAGACCTTGCCTGCCAAATAGGAATGGATAATACAAATTTCTAATAATTTTGTAGCATTTTAAAAATGTGCCAATTTGTAGAGCTCATTACACACAAATTTTAATAATCAAATATTGGTATAATGGACCTGCAGATAAAATCAAATGAGGAAATACCAATGCTGTGCTTTAAGAAGGAGAAATAAATACTGGTTACCAGCCACCTGAAGAAACAGTAGAAACAAGAAATCATGAAAGCAAAGCACTTCTAAAACCTGTTTTGCATTGTTAATTACCATAGTTTAATACTTTAAACAATAACAAAAATTTGCATCACTCGATGCAGCAATTAACATATATGCAGAATCCTTAGGGTCCCTGCTAACTAAACACATTTGGCAGCTTAGCAAATGCCACAAATAACTGCAGCATCCATGACTTGAATTCTGACTGATTTATCCCTCTGCAGTCAGTCTGTAAATTCAAATTGCAAATTCCTGGGTGCTGGACCCTGCCTGACCCCGATGAATCTGAGAAAAAACACCTCCACCCCAAATCACACAATTGTCTCCTTGGAGCTCCTTTTGAGGGGCTGCAGGCCCAGCAGGGCCTGCTGGGTGGAGGGGATATTGGCAGATTTTGGGATGAGGAGGATCACCCACTGGTTGTTCCGACGCCACTCATGGTACAGCTGGCAGTGGTACTTGAAGGACACCTAGGAGCAGAAGGGACAAGAGCTGCCTTCAGTCACTACCACCCTGCAAGGAGTCAGCTGGAGATCTAAATATCTTCCAGTGGAAAAAAATGGGTGAAAACTACTGAAAAGAGAGAACCTGCTATGTGCCAAGGTGTCACAGCAGGGGAGAAAAGCAGTCTGTGCCTATTTTACCGCTCATTCACCTTTTTCACAGCCTGAAAAATCAGACATCCTGTCTCTACATTTTACAAGAGCTGTTGGCACACATGGAATGAGATTTTGGGATATCCTGTCTTGCTTCAGGTCGCTAAACTGACAGTCTAATTGCAGGCAGATGAACATGCATCAAGTTGGGCTTGCACAGAGGCAATGAGCTGACAGTGTGTCTCAATTTAGATTGTCCGAAATTTTTTTGTTGTTGCTATCAGGTAATTTCAGCTTTTTTGTGGAAGAGAAATGCGTACTGTGGAGATGCAAGATAGCTTAGCCCCATGTTTTTAAAAAAACAGTTCATAACTTGTTTTAGTGGTGGCCAAGTGTTGTTGAGGTTGTAGCTGTGTAAGAGGATGTATATGTGTGTAGTTTAAAAAACAAAACAAACAAAAACTATCACCAAACTGTAAATTTTAAGAGAAATATTCCAAGTGATGATTGTTTTGTTCTTGAGCTGTGAGCAGGAGTTGACCCATGCACTGTATCCTTTCCTTACTCCAAAAAGGGGGCTTTTTAACTAATAAAATGTACCTTTCAATGCTATCCTACAAGGGCTTTTTTGGTTAGGTAAGGTTTGATTTGGTGTTTGGTTTGGTTTTGTGTTTTTTGTGGTTTGTTGGGGTTTTGTTAGTTAGTTAGTTTGTTTGTTTGTGTTTTTAAAAATTAGATCTTTTTATAGCTGTCTGAGGGAAACCTATAAAGCTTTGGTTTAATAAGCAGTTTTGCAAAGACAGCTCTTCAGATCGATTCCTCCAACTTTCAACCTCCTCTCTTCCCCATGAAGGAAAGCATCCTGCATCTTCTATCTCTGTGGAGCAGTGTGTATGATTGAATATGAGAAATTCATTACCAAAAGATACTGCAGGAGTAGCAGAAATTACTTGGAGTAGTGAGGAGGGTAAAACCACCCCAACAGCTGCAAAGGTGGATGCCCTGTAAAATGCAGTGATAGTTTCAGGAGAGTGAACTGGAGTTCAGGTTGGGTTTTCAAGCAGCAGAACATGAGGTTTTTTGAGTAACAGCTGCCTTGTTAAACCAGGTACCTATGTTATACAAGAGAAAGCAAAGTGTGGCACTAAATTCTTTGTTTAAGCACCAATCTCCTTTTTGTGTCTGGATCTTTTTTATTGGGAGGACCTTTTTTGGTGTGTGTTAAAAGTAGAGAGTGAAAAGCAAGTGTTTTATGGATAACTTGTCTGTTTTAGAGAGAGGGATAAAACAGCTTTGTTTGCTCTTTCCCTTTTTCCTGTGAGTTAAATAAACACCCTGATACTTACCAGGGCCCAAAAGAGGTAAATAGTGAAGAGTGCCACAGTGAGTGCAATGAGGCCAACAGCTTCCAGCCTACTGCTAAAGTGCAGGTGGTCCATGGCTCCTCGCAGGCACAGCCAGCCGGAGATGGTTGCCAGTGGGGTGTTAAACAAGAAGCACACCACATCCCCAAAGAGAGTCCTCTTCTCATGCTGGGCATCTGGGTTTCTCAGCCACTGCAGGCAGAACAGACAAGGCAGGTGTCAGTACAGGGAGGATGTTTTACCCTCAACTCAAAGCACAAATCCACCCCTTGAGGTCTGAACATGGAACACGTGTAGGACGTGGCTTTTGGTGTCCCTAGGGATGCCTCTCATGTATCTGTAGATTTTTAATATATAGCTGTATAGTTCCTAGTACTTTTCCTGCCCTCTTTTACTTTCCAGAAGCCAGCCCTTTCTAACACACTCTTGACATTCTGTTTAGCCTCATTCTCAAAAAGAGAACTTCTAACCACGATACCTTGTTTTTCACCAGAATTTGAGAGGTATGTTATAAGCGAAATAGCCGAATTGTTTTATATGAAGAAATTTATTAAAGTCAATTTGGTTACAAAGAAATAAAAAGTCCACCACCAAAATAACAATAAAAAAACCAAAAGAGAGATGCCGAGCCCAGGAGTCGGCACCGGTGAACAAGGTCGGACCAGAGGTCTATCTGGCAAACAGTCCTCCCCTTCTTCACGAGAAATTGCTGCTGGATCCTGGATTTTTATACAGTTTTTGTGCCCTCAGGCTTAACCCTGTGATGTAAATCTCAACCGTCCGGTATGGTGTTATCTATTCTTATCAGCTTGCATTGCATAGTTCTTCCTGGGCTTACTGGAAGCCCTTTTGTTTTTCTCTCCCAGTCCGGTGATGTTGTCCAGGTGGCATCAGTGGTCTGGTCTGGGAGTGATGACCGCCCCTTGTCTTGCTCCAAAAAGATGTTACTTCGCCCTGTGCCTTCAAGTGCAAATGAAGTCTCTCCCTGAGTTTAGGTTTTGCAATCTGAATTTTACAAAGGCGGGGGGGTGCTCAGTATATTTACTATATTTAACTTTCAGCACTTTATATAAAATATTATTACAAGCATGAATTAATTCTTAGCCTCCCTCATAACAGGTATAACAAAATATAGGTCAAATAACCCCCTGGATCAACTCCAAGGGACAAACACTGGGGCGACTGGTCTCTTGTTGGAGGTACCTGCTAGATATACAAATTAATTATACAAATACCAATTAGTTAACCTTATTAAAATTATAGAAATCCTGTATTGCTCATGTGCATGCCTATACTTTGTGCACCTGAAAGCTTTCATTAAAGAACTGCTTTTTACCTTGTCACTCTTAATATTGTTTGCAAAGTTTTTGTTTGCTTTTAGGCAATACTAAGGACCTGAATTTCTCCCTCTTCCTTCCCGCTGGTGTCCACCTCTTTCTGTACCCACCATATCAGTTATTCAGCTGTGGTAAAGGCTGCACTGAGTAGTGTTTTATTTAGTGCAGCCCCTAGCATTTGCCCACTGGCTTCTTTGAAAAACTCCCTTCTTAATGTGTAAACGAGTTTGCAGAAAACATTTTAACATTTTCTATGCTATTTTAGGAAATTTTTTTTCCAAACTGCTCATAACATTTGAAAAGCCATTTTTAACTTGTTTTCAGATACTCACATTTAAGCAGAGTTCAATGCACACAAGGTTTTTTTTGTTAAGACGGTATTAATCTTGAGAAACAGAGTGCCTGAAAGCACTCTTCGGCTGCTAAAGCAAAGGTTAGGATTGAACAGTTATCAAGCCTGCACACCCACATTTCTATAAACAGGATTTGAGATAGCAGAAGTGAAAGAGGTTCCTACAGCAGTACATTGAGGCATTTTAATTAAAAAAAAAAAATTAAAAGAACCCCAAAACACCTCATCACACAAGTCAGTATTTGAATAGGACAACTACCCAGCCCTGTAATTTTTGCCAACATGATCTATGGGTTTGGTCAAACCTTCTCTGCAGCATCCTTTTACAGGTTTTTGGGGGGCAGCAGAACCAGATGAAGCTCATGCATCCCTAAACATTTTGGTCCTGTTATTTTCCAAGTTGTTACACATGGCAGTATACCAGCCTCACGTACAACTCAGGAATTTAGAACACAAAAAATATGTTAATAACCTTTTTCTTTTTTTTCAGGATGTAGGCTTTTAACTTGCTTGAATACTTCTGAAATGCTAAGGAAGTGCAAAGTTCTTTAAACCAACTATGCATTACTATGAGCAAGAACTTGTAAGGGAAGGTGCCAATTAAAGAGGGAGGCTCAATACCGTTTTTTTCTCTCCTTTACGAGGAAAGATAGTAACTAGCTGTGGTCAGTTTACTCCAACAAGCAGCTAAGTCCCACAAGCCATTTTCTCACCCCTCCACCCCATCATTATGACGGAGAGAACAGCAATAGGGTGCAAGCAGAGTTTTCTTCAGCAGAGCTTGTACGAAATAAGCGGACATACATTTACATTTGAACATCTATTTAATTTACTCTAGCTTCAAAGAGAATGCCAAGAAGTGAGTAAAAGTCTAACACTGTTTTCCTTGGAGCTTTCAATCCATTTAATTAAAAATATCCCCAAGGGTTTATGCATAACAGCTCCAGGTTATATCTGGTTGCATCTGAACAGGACTGATTGCAACCTTCCCCTTGTTCTATTTTCCAGGAGTCCCTGCAATGTGAAACCATAAAAAAAAAAACCCGAGAAAAACTGAAAGCACCTGATAGAGATAGTGCTTTTAAAGGTTTTAGAGACTGCAAAAAACGTTTTGTGAAGAGTATTTGTTTGAAAGGTGACCTGGAAGAGAAATGTCGAGCATTGTACCCTTCTCCTTGACCTCAAGAGGAATTGCAGGTGTTCACCACTTTCCCATGACAGACTTTTTTTGACACCCATGCAGCTCAGGTAGTGCAAGAAACAGTTCCTAGTTCTGAGAAAGGAGGAATGCATGTCAAGGCAGGGGAGGGAGCGCACATGTGATGTTATCCCCACCCTGTAACTGTCCTTAGACACAGTGCAGTGCGCCTGAATTAAGACAGCACTTTTTACCATGCCATCAAGACTGATTGAAAATTTGAGCAAGTTAAAATGATGTGGAGCTGCTTCACAGGCTGATGGTCTCCTGCTCCTTATGCCCTGTGGCACAAAAACAGAGTCAAACCCAAGTAATTCAAATATTAGATGAAGCTGTGGCAGGCAAGAGTAGTATTAAATAATAAATAAAGACATCACAATTCTACAGTCTAACCTCAAAAAGCCAGAATGTTTTCATTTCAGTTAGCTCTGAAATATAAGTCAAAAGCAAAGATTAATTTCAGTGGTTATACAGATTTCAGCCCCAGCACTTGTTTTTCTCCTGGAATAGTGCACACCTGCTTCTAAATCTGCTTCAGTTTCTAGGTTTCAGTCATTTGTTTGGGGAATGGAATAGGCACTGTGAAGTTACTTTATAGTTAAAAGTCTAAGTCAGCAAATCCTTTTGTGCAACTCATACCCACACAGGGATCCTAACTAAGCCATGAGCTGATTAATTACTGTGTTGCTATGGTATGAACTACCCTGCTGGCCAAGAACAAGATGTAAGGCCAGGTGAAGCTGTCAAATCTGCACTGTGACACTCTGAAATCTGTCCTATTAAAATGTGTCAGTGTGCCAAATTATTTCTGTAATAAATTGAGACTCTCAGAGCGATAATTTCCATTTAGAGGAGCGGGGAAAAAAAAAAAAAAAAAAGGAGGAAAGGTTATAAAAAGGGTTTTGTTTGAAGTAAAATGCTGGCCTGCCTGGCACTTTCTAATGTGCAGTCTTAAAGTGATTAGTGTTCCGTGTTCCTGATCCACAGTTAACTGGAGCTGGAGTAACAAGACATGAAATTACTTCAGCAATGGGAGCAAATATTATTTCAAGAACTTTAAGCAGAGCACCTGATGCAAAACCCAATCCTGGCTCATGACTGAGACAAGCAAAGAGACCCTTTGAGAATCCAGCACTTCAGAGAGTTGGGGGTTAACAGTGATCTTGACAAAGTCACTCTCTAAATGCATCTTGAGGAAAGCCAGAAGGGAGAACTGAAGGGGCCCATCGGTGAAGTAAAAGTGCTACTTAAGGGCCAAGGTTGGCTTAAGAACAGATGGATAATAGTTGTCCCCAAATAAATTTAGGATAAGAATCAGGAAAAAAAAATCTCCATCCTTCAGAGGACCCAGCTCTGCAGCAGCCTCCCAAGAGAAGCAGCTTAAGCTAAAACCCTTAAAAGCTGATGAAGTTTTGAGAAGGAACTTGCTTAAACCCTGAAAGACATTTTTGATGTACTGCATTCCACTTGACAAAACACTGTGAACACATCTGGGGCTCCTCCATCCCACACATGTAATACACACAAAAAGATTTGCTGCAGTCACCTCACTTCACAAGGCAGAGTTGAAATTGGAGAAGGAAATCATTGGAGCAAGCAGTAGCCAAGGACCAGAACACCCCTGGAGAGGCTCAAACTCTCTGAATTTATCTATCCTAACCAAAATGAGCTGCTGTAAAACACCTCCATGATTCTGAGCTGCCTCACCACTGCCAAAGGCCAAACCCTGGAAGTACTCATCTCTACAGGTTTAACTTCAATTAGATGACTCACAAATGTAAAAGTAAAGTCTGTGCACAGTGTTTTTCCTGATGAGATCCTAAGGCTACAATCTTTCTGCTGGAGAACCCCTTCTGGTTCATTTTCCTTGAAGAAGTGATTTCAAACCATACTGGAATTACACCACAAAGCTGAGGGGAGAGGACAGGAAGGAATTATCTCCCCAAAACGCATTGTCCTTCGAGCAAAAGATAGCTGATTGCACATCAAAACATATCAGATCATTTTGTCATTTTCACGCTGATGGCTCAGCAGTGAGTCCTGGTGGAAGCAGGCTATATACAGGCTGAAGTGCTGAAAATTACTGTGGTTTCTTGTTGAATTTCTCTGGGGAATGGTTTTTCCCCAGGACCCCTGAAGCCTGTAACCATGTAGTTTGACCCTTCCTTCCTTTCTTGACCCAATAGGCTGAGGTTCAGCCATCCCCCTTGAGCAAGAGCCTTGATAAGGCCCTGTTCTTCCTCTTTCTCCCTCTTGCCCTCCAGCCCTCTTGCCCTCCTTCTGGACCTTTCTTGCCCTCTGGGCCTCCTGCCCTCATTTCCCCTCCTGGAATAAACACCTTGGATCAACCCTGGGGGTAAGAGCCTCTTTTGGATCTTTTACCCTGTCCCTGAAATATTTCCGCAAAGTCTCCCAAGAAACTGAGCTAGCTCCGGGGGGCTGCGGGGGACTGGTTTCAGTTTCTGGTTTCGTGCCAGCAGCCACCAATGGGAGCATTTTGGCTAGAGCTTTAAGAGCAGAAAGGCTGATATTCCCTCTCCTTTTTAAAGAATATTTCTCTGGAATAAAGAACATTTTTAAAGACTAGGACGGCCATTTATGGCTCCTTCTTCTCCCATTTATTCCCATCCCCAAAAAATCTGCATTTGAGCAATTTTTTTTTTCTGGCATTATTTTTACTTGAAATATTAATTTTAAAACATTCAGTGAAATGTTTTGAAACTTTGCTTAACTACATGTAACTCAAAAATAAAATCTCCCAGGCTAGAATGGGAAATGTGTTTCTTTTCAGTGTCATGAAAGATTTTGGGTGACTTGAAACTTTCTTAGGTTAATGTTTTGCCAAGGAAAACAAACATTTGAAAGGTCATGGTGACAGCTCACAGAGATGTTTCTTTGGTCTCAAAGACAGAGGACTGTGTATTTGAGAGTTGGAATCAAAATTACTTGATCTCTGTAATGTTATTGCGCCAGTATCATAGCCTCTTTGTAAATGAATGTGCTCCTATTTAAGTTTTACCCCTATTTTAACTCAAATTGCAGGGAATATTTTAAATATGGATGTCTCAATGAGCCGAGGTTTCTTTTTGAAATAGCCAATAAATTTTGCTATGGCTGCATGTTCCTGGAAGTGGAAAAAATACATTTTCCATTGTAAGGATGGTGTATGATAAAACTTTTAAGTTTTGTTTTGTTTTCTAGAAAGGGTAAATCACAGCACAGACAGCTACCACCTAGGGCTGGTTCCTTAGTGTGAGGAGATCACCACATGCTGTTGCTGTCACACAATTCAATTTTCAATTTATACCTTGGGTCATTTGCCAGCTGAAAAAGAGGAGCAAGAAATTGGGCAGGGAAGGCAAGAGACCTTCACGGGTCAGTAGGAACCTGCTGGACAAAGGAAAGGGAAGGAAGCTGACCTGGTTTGGAATAAATTAGGGAAGAACCTCCAAAAGGAGTCCCCTAAACCAAAACCTCCACCACCCCTTCCCCCCCCAGCCCTGGGTTCGGGAAGGAAAATACCTTGGAGGAAAAGTGGAAAAACCGGTTTATTGACAATGAAAAAGAACACTCCCCAACACCGACAGTGGGAAAAGGGTTACTTTGTGAATGAGGAGGGTGCGACGCGTCTCTTGCAGACCCAGGACTTCTCCAACTTCTCAGGTCAGGTCGGGTCCGGAGCCGGTTCAAACCTGGGGTGGGGGGCGGAGGGGGGGGAAAGGAAGGAAAAAAAACCAAACAGAAGCAGCGAAAAAAAAAAAAAAAAAAACAGTGGCAGGGGCAGCAGGAGAGAGAGAGAGAGGGGGAGAGAGAGAGAAAAAGAGAAAAGAGAGAAAGAAAGCAGCACAAAAACAACAGCAGCAAAGCAAGGCAGCCAAGCTAGAAAGCTGAAACAGAAAAAGCCAACAGCAGCAGCAAAAGCAAAAGCAAAAGCCAGCCAGGCCCCGCCAGAGAGGGAGGGGCAGCTGCCAGACACAACAATGTATCCAAGATATGGGATATATGGGATAGGAGGCAGGTCAACCCAGAACAGAAGCAAATGCACAGGCAGTGAAAGCAAGGACAGATGACCTGGGAAGAGTCTAGAGAATAAATTCTCTAAGATGTTGTGGAGGGTTGGAGTCAGGAGGGCCAAAGTGAAGCTGGAACTGAACCTGGAAAGGGGGAGAGAGTAACAGCTTCTACAGCTTCATTGAACAGAAAAGGAAGATCACAGGAGGTGTTTTCCCCCACTCTAAACAACACTGCAAACTGCTGACAGGCCATGGGGAGGTGCCTGAGGTACCCCACAGCTTTTTTGCCTCAGTCCCCTATGGCAACCTCTCCTCCCAACCCTCCTGAGTGGGTGGAGAGCAGGATGGACACTGGGAGAGCAAAGGCTCTGCCACCGAAAGGAAAGATCCTGCTCAGGACCAGCTGAGGAACCTGGACGTGCTCAGCTCTGTGGGACCTGATGGGGTGGAGCTCAGAGTCATGATAGAATTGGCTGCTGGAGTTGCCAAGCCACTGCCCATGATACTAGAAAAGTCCCAGCAGTCAGGCGAGAGCCCAAGTGACTGAAAAAAGGGAAATGTTGCAGCTATCTTCAAAATGGGGGGAAAGGAAGACCCTGGGAACACCTAGCTATCAGACTCCCTCCATGCCTGGGGAGAAGGTGAGACAGACTCTCTGGAAGCTCTGCTGAGGCTCATGGAGCTTGGGATGGGGATTTGGGGCAGCCAGCTCGGCCTCACCAGGGTCCTGCCTGACCAACCCAGTGGCCTCCTCTGATGGGGTGACCACACCAGTGGACAACGGAAGGGCTACAGATGTAATTTACCTGGATTTTTGCAAAGCCTTTGACTGGGTCCCCCAGAACAGCATTCTGTCTAAACTGGGGAGAGATGGATTTCACGGGTGGACTGTTGGAAGTGTTCCAGACAAGGTTGGAGAGAGCTTAGAGCAGCCTGGGGCAGTGGAATCTGTCTCTGCCCATGGCAGGGGTGGCACTGGATGAGTTTTAAGGTCCCTTCCAGTCCAAACCATCCTCTGATTCTGATACACAAAGCTCTGTCATGTAGCAATGTATCTGTATAACAGGCCATTCTGATTCACCAGCGAAACTGTTTGTGAGTAATCTTATCAGACCACCTGCAGTTTTGTTGTTAGAGCTCTCAGGAATTCATCAAGGTTACTGAGAAAACAACAGGATCAAGAATAGGGACAGAGAGCCTGAGAAACTCTGCAAAAAATGTAAACCCTAGATAGGGGAAGCACAACAGGAGGATGGATGTTCGACCAATTGGATATCCTGAAGGATGCCCCTCATGAAGCAGCAGCTTAGCCAACCCAGAGATGCATGCTCATGTGGACAGTAGACCTAGAATCTATATCTGGCATGTAATGTAAACAATAAACTGCTTTTGCAGAATAATATTGGTTCTGTTATTCAGTGGCCCATTTCCCCCCTGCATCACCAAGCAGCAATAATATAGTTGCTCATGGATGTGGTGTCCAGTTTCTGGATTACACATACTCAGCTTCAAAAAAAAAAAGGATTAGTAATTCTCTAGCAGTGAAAACAAATAGTAGAGTTTGCTAAATGGCACTATAAAAATCTATGAAATGTTCTTGCAATTACACAATAGTATAATTTTTTAGCATTAGTCTGGCTCACCGCTGTTCTGTTTTCCTACTAGCCACTTTTGATTTATAGTTCTGGAGATGCTTGTATCAGTTAAAAGATTTCAGGATATGACAAGAAAAAAAAGATTTTGTGGAACTATGGGAAAAGCTGTGTTTCTATCTGTGTGTATTTGCAATGCTCTCATTCTGTTTTGGACAATTGTATTCCCAGTTAGGCAGACAAATACATGCATTCAAGAAAATCAACAAAAATCACATTTCACATTTTAAAACAAAAGCAAAAGCAGATTTGCTATTGGCAGTACTTACTTTAAGACATTGTAAATGTCCTGATCTACAAGTTCAAATATATGAAAACTGAAGACATGATAGATAATAAATGCTTGATGGGTATACAAAGAGACAGATGCAGTAAATCTTACCACTTCTATTTTCCTAGGAAATGTAAACTTTTACTGTCTCCTATCAGTGGCAGGAAATGCTACCAGTAGGAAAGACAGAGATAGATTACATCTGGGCAGTTTAGAACTATTTTACAGGACCGTAATGTCCCAAGAAAGTCACCAAACCCATTATTTAAAACAAAAGAATATGTGCCTTTGAAAACTCCAGCATTTTTCCCTGATCTTCTTGTTCTCGAAGCAAACCTGATTGTTCAGTTCCTTTCTCCTGGGAACTTCCCTTGAGTTTTTTGCCCTAGATTGTTATAAATTTAGTAGTGAGCAGTTACAGATGTGATGGTCTGAACTAGTCTGTTCACTGACAAGTAATTTAAATTTTTATTTTTTTTATGGGAAGTGGGTTGCTTTTGTTTGCACTTTTGCTGCCATTAATATAAGAAAGATTTGTACATTGTAGCAAATCCTTGCTTCAAGGAACATAAAACAGCTACTTAATTTCTCTTTAAAGGAGAAAGAACATTCTGATTTGGTCTCTGGATTTCACTTCATTACTAATAAACAGATGCAAAAAAAAGTATCTTGGAGATTTTATGGTTTTAAATCTCTGCTGAGTGAGGAGGTGGTTTTTTTTTTGTTGTTGTTGTTGTTGTTTTTTTTTTTTTTTTTTTTTTTAAGTTCTTTAACTCAGACATACTTCTACTGGAAACCTACAACGCTGCTTCAAATTCTCCCTGTGTGTGCTGGTTTCAAGGGGATTATTTTCACAACTAAAGAAAACTAGGTACAAAATTATATGTATCACCTTGCCCTTTCAATCTGCTCATTTTAGGTCAAGAAAAAAGGAAGATCGGAACACCTTAATTATCCGCTCCCAGCCCTAATATCCTGTATGGACAGCTGCAGTTCCTCCAAACTTTGATTAATGGAAGTTTTCCTGATTGGTGACTATGCTGAGGAACCATTTATTTTCCTTTTGGCTTGAGGTGTGATCCTTTTATAAACTACCTGCAGCAAATCTGGTGTCTGTTCATTACAGTGATTTAATGCCAATGACTTGCTTCGTTGAACAGTGGAGAGGAAGAATAAGTAAAAATAATCCAAACAGATAAAAACATCGTGACTCAAAGTCTTGCACAGGAAATAAATTCATATTTCAATGTGGGGCTTTGGGAGGTTTTAATTTATAATGTAAGCCCATATTAATACTTCATGAATAGGTGTACATTTTAGAGGGTTTTAATATTTATTTTACCTTAATTATATAAGCTCTATAGCCAGCAACACAGTGGGGAAAAACTGAAGTTAATTTCTGCCCAGTATTGCTGTGATTATCCTGACTTTAGTTTTTCTCCTAGTCATGCTGGTTTGCTTTGTTTGCTTTGTATTGTTAATCAAGTGCTTTCTGTTTGTTTGCAAAAAAAAAAAAAAAAAAAAAAGTGAACAAAGAGATATCAAATCCTGGTTGGTTTAAAACATATAAGTAATTTACAAGCAATACAAGCCTGACTTATATGGCCACATAATACTCTTATACCATTTGTTTTTTGTAGCTGGTTGTTCCCTAACATTTTGTTATTGCACATAAATATATTTTTACTGCCACATTTTGTGGCTGCTTCTGCACTGACCCAAGTGGAAGCAACACAGATGCAATGTGGAAATAGAAATGAAGATGATACATAATACTTACATAAAGTTTGACTAATCTTTATGCTGAAACAGCAAAAGCAGCTATGTGAATAAAACCACACATTCCTAATGCAGATTTTTTTTCTGTGGATTTACTGCACAGTAAATCATTAATCACATTAAATCACATTAAATCACATTTTGATCACATTAAAAAGGCAGCTTATATAAAGCTGGAAGGTCCATAAAAGTCAGTAATGGAATTACTGCAGTTTGAGATTTCACTGTGCTGGTTTTGAGGTCCTTGGCTGGCCTGTCACAAGGAATATCAGTTTTGTGCATATCAACCATCATATTATAGATTTCTCTTTCCTTTGTCATGGGGTAGAAGGGGTCCTCTAGAGGGTTCAGACTCCTCTAACTGAATATTGCACTATTGTGAATAATGAAAGACAGTTTTAATCAGCACCATAGTGCTGATTCACATTGCCACTGTGGAAACACAATTCTTTTGCAGATAACAATGTGAGTTCAAAAAAAGAACCAAAGAAGCATCACAAATATATTGTTGAGAGGATGGATCTGCCTGATGGACTGTACAACCACTGACTGCTGCTCTAGTTGGGTTTTGGGCATCAAACAGTCAGAACATTGTGCATTTCCAGGGAGAAGATTCTGAGACAAAAATATATATGCTCGGTGGCAGAGACAAAGGTCAACTCCTCTGCTGCTTCCATAAGGATGGGCACAGGGAGGAAGGAATATGGCTGAGCTATCAGTCACCCATTTATTCCATTTCAAGCTCACTGTTGCTGCAGCCTCTCCTGCTAACAGCAGGAATAAATTCACACATGACATTTCCAGATAAAACGAGTAAAGTGCCTCAATTTGTTTCTGCTGAAACAGATTTCTTCCACACCCATGTCTAAGACACTAGGAATCAGTGATCAGTGTGATCAATCCAGTGAAGGGACAAGGAGAAAACATAATAGCATGCTGGGGTTTCTTGTTTTGTTTTTGGTTTTGGGGTGGGTTTTGGTTGGTTGGTTGGTTGGTTGGTTGATTGGTTGGTTTTGGTAGGGTTTTGTTTGTTGGGTTTGTTTTTTGGTTGGGTTTGGTGGTTTTGGTTTTTCTTTTGGTTTTTTTTGGTAGTGGTGGTGGTTTTTTGGCACTTTGAAAAAGAGTATAATATGTCTCGGAATAGTCAGAAATACCTTATTTTATTTTTTTTTTCTCTTGGTGGAAGACCTCTCAGAGAAAAGATCAATATGATGAGTGATTGCTTCAAGCATTTCTTCACTACCTGTCACTGACCCCTGAATGGAATGTATTCATTCTGAGAGATATGGCCTGTTGAGGAGTTACTGGATGTGTTTTTAGAGTCTGTGCTCTATAAATCAATTTATGAGTACAATGTCCCATCTTGACCTATTAAATGCAGTGGTAAAACTCATCATTCATCTCCAGTGAGAGGAGGACCATTTACTCTTTCCGTTATACAGGTATGGGGAACCTTAGAAGAACTGATTACCTCACTAAATTAAGAGAACTGTGACACCCCATGCCAAACCTACACACACTGTGGTGTTAAAAGCAGGTGGCCACTCTGGCTTGTTACTCATCCAAATGTTACAGCAGAGTTTTTGTGAGAAATGGTCCTACTACATCTGATAAAATTCCTTCCATGTCCTCACACTCTAGGTAACATGGAGAGACAGGCATGAAAATGCTTTTAGGACACAGAAGGTGAGGGAATCTGGCAGTCTTGCATCTGCTTTAGTGCTGCTTTTAGGGAACTTTCTGATGTTTGCTGCAATTATTTGTATGGGGAGGTCTTTGCTTTTCAAATCTCTGTGTGTTAAATAAGTAGAAACTTCCAGGACAAAATTAAATTATGCTGACAGAAATCAAGAACTTTGATTATCTTTCTGCTTAATTTTCCCGCAGCATACAGCTCATTTTAGTTACTCTTTGTATCTGCTGCTCTCAACTTTGAAAGTATACCTTCATTTTCCTTCTAAACTGAAAGCATATTCCCTTTATAAGATCACAAAGGATCTGGGGTATATGTGACCTTTCCTGCAACTGCACCCAGCTGTTGATTTCTGCACTAAAATACAGTGGGTGTAAGTAGCTAAGAAGTCAGAAAATAATGAGTAGTAAGATAAAAACACTTAGCTATGTTTCAAAAATGTTCTTGCTCAGGGTTTATAATTTGTCCTCAGCTGAGAAAACACTGGCAGGTTTACCATTATTACTTAAAATGTCATTGCTGTTGTTCTACTACTTATTACTGCTTTTGCCAAAAAAGAAGCCTCATTTCATCAGGGAACAATCAAGCAACCACAGTACAGGGTCAGCTTTGCTTTTAACTCCTTCCACCATCATCAGCTCTAGCCAGCACCACATCCAATTTGTGCAGCACAAGCCTCATGAGGAAATATCAAAAGGGAACAATTTCAAGAAGCTGGGCTCTAAAATCAAACTGTGATGACTCAACATCACTTTTCTTTCTTCTCAGAGGGCAGATTCAGAGTGGTGTTGTTCTTGCACCAAAGACTGAGAGGAGAACCAGACAGCAACCCAGAGGCAACCAAGCTCAGCTGGTCAAGACTTGCTTCGGGTGCAGGATTTGTGCTAAATGCCATGTCATGTACCTTTTGTGGGAGGATCCTGAAGAAGAATGAAGATATCTTCGGGCTTAGACATAAAATGTGCAAGCTTATCTTACTTAAAACAATTTTGGTAGTGTTGAACTGCTCATCCCCTGAGCCACCTCCCAGCAGTCAGTTCTGTCCTATGTCCTCTCATCTGTGAAAAACAAAATGCTGCTTTCCCCTACCTCCTACAAGACTGAAAACCCCATGGAGTGGATTCAGTTCTCAGGTTTTATGCAATTAATCACCTGGATGACAGTCTGCAGATACATGAAACTTGGATTGCGTGTGATGCTTTGAAAGCATGTCCCAAACTAATATATTTAGATGTGGAATATGTGCTTTCACTTGTTCTGAGACTTGGATCACCCCTGATGTTTCTGGAGGTGCCATCTAAGAAACCACTTTCCTTACCTGAAGAGGATTTATTTTGCATTATTTTATTTTGTGTTTCAGTTAGCAGCAGCTGGATGTTTGATGTTTAACAATGGGGGAATTAGTCTTCCAAATATCTTGTTTAAAAATAGGAAAACACTTTAAAAAGCAAAATGCCTCCCAATGTAGGTCTATTCCTCTCCCTTTCTCCTTTTCACCTTTCAGTCAAAAGCAGCTAAAAATATTCTTCATTTTCTTTCACACGGGAAGATAAACCCTTCCTGCTCCCATTTCAGTCTGTTTCTCTCAGCAGGAGTCAAGTGTTGACTCCATGGGTTTCTATAATATTTAGGTAAAGGTTTCCCTCCGAACTTGAATTTAGTGGAGGGGAAGAGTTTTTCATCAAATTCCAAGACTTGCACTCTAGACCAGAATGAGACAAACACATGGGAATATTGTGAGTTAATTAAAATCAGTGATAATTCCTTACACTAGCTACTTTTACATGGGTATGTTATCTGTTATATAAAACTATATGCTGTGGGGACTAAGCAGCTCCATTTTTTTTTTCCAGTAACAAGCACACTAAGAATGCTTTAGTCATTGTCACATGAAGTTGGCATTGGTCAAACAAATCAGATCTGACATGTACACCTGGAAAGGAAAAGTTATTGCTGCAAAATAAACCATATAAAATTCAATTTCTCTTCAGTAATTTTCAAGCAAATTACTGAAATGCTGCACTAGTGAATCAAAACTACAAAACAGAACTGAATCAAAATGGCAGAGGTAAAATTTGACTGGACATTATCGTCCTTATCAAATGCAAGATAAATACCAACAAGAAAACTAACAAGAGTTAGAATTGAACTAGGTATTAGCCTTATTTCTATGAGAAGTGAAGGCAGTGGAAATCTAGAGTGTGTTTGAGCGAGCTTAGCTGGGATTTCACTCTGTGTGTTATTGTGGCTTCTGCACTGAAATCAACCATGACATGCAGATCTTCTTGCATACCCAAGACAAGTTTGGTATAGGACTATTAGAATTATGCAAGAATACCAGTGAGCCAGACTAATGCTATAAAAATATATAGTATTGTGTAATTGGACCTGCAAGAAATTTCATAGATTTTTATAGTGCCATTTAGCAAACTCTGCTATTTGTTTTCACTGCCAGAGAATTACTAATCTTTTTTAAGAAGCTGAGAATTTGTAATCCAGAAACATGAAACCACATCTATGGGCTACAATATTATTGCTGCTTGATGGAGCTTTGCGTATCAGATTCAGAGGATGGTTTGGGCTTGAAGGGACCTTGAAGCTCACCCAGTGCCACCCCCTGACATGGGCAGGGACACCTTCCACTCTCCCAGGCTGCTTGAAGCCCCATCTAGTCCAGCCTTAGACACTTCCAGGGATCCAGGGGCAGCCACAGCTTCTCTGGGCACTCTGTGCCAGGGTTCCCCACTCTCATAGGGAAGAATTTCTCCCTAATATCTGATTTAAATGTACTCTCTGTTAGTTTGAAGCCAATAACCCTTTTTCTGTCACTCCAGACCCTTATAAACAGTTTCTTTCCTGTAGCCTCCCTTCTTCATCAAAAACGTCACAATTAGGTCTCTTGAAACCTTCCCTTCCCCAGGCTGATACCTGGAGTTGCCCCAAACACCTGGACCAAATCCCACTAGGTCTGAGAATATGATGATTGTGATAGTCCTTCACTTTTAAAGCAGAATGTTATTAAAGATTCACTTATGTATCATCAAAATTTTTGCACATCTTTGTACTCTCTGCACATCATAAGATATCACCAATAGCACAAAAATCATCCAGAAGCATGGAAATGCTAAAACTTGGCTGAGCACATTGGCTCTGTTGCAGAAGAATATGTGTGAAGTTAGTTGTTGCCAGAAGGCAAAGTAACTAAAGAGCTCCAAGTTTTGGGCTGGGGGCTGCAAAATTCTGAGGATTCTGGAGATGATGTGAATAGCCAGAATAAAAAGTAAGATAAAATACTTATTTGCTTTCAGCAATTTTTACCAGCCTACTTCATCCTCCAAAAAAATTATTCTTTCGTAGTAAACTAGCAACTAAAAGCTTCTCCTCCAAGACTTGCCCTCCTGCCATTGCCTGCTGCTGAGGCAGGTAAAAATGAAAAACCTGCTGGAAATTTAGGATGTAGGTTTTCCACAAACTCTTGATTGATTTTAGTCTTCCACAATGCAGGATTTTGTGGGTCTCTGTCCTATCCACTACTCTAAACACCAGAGTTTAGGGTCAACCAGCTTTACCTCACTGTAGGGCTGTGGAAATTTCTAGCATCTATTCACTCACCTTCCATCTTGACACTTACAGTGCAATGGCTGCAACAGCAGTTTAGGAGAGTTTAGGTAGAAACAATTACCAATGAAACCTAAAAGCAGAAGCCTTAAGAGTCCTAAATCCAGCCCTAGTTATGTACTACAGCTCTGTCAGGGGGGTTTTCCTCACCCGAGCTTTAGGTGGTTTAAAGTCCTTGGCCCTCTAAAAGCCCCGAGTTGCGTCCGTGTAAAAAGCAGAGTCTTCAAGGTCTGTTTCCCAGTTTCTCGTGTTGTTTATTATTCAGTGTCTCAGAATTTTCTCTGCTTCCAGCAAAGGTCTGGACAGCAGCTGGGACACGAGGCGACTGCCCGCCTCAGGGGATGTCCCCTAACATTTATACAGATAACTACATATTGGTTATTTACTATTTTGTGCCAATGCCCAGTGTCCAAAAGTGACATCCCTACTTTGCTCCAATCCACTCTAACTACTTTGTGCCATCACCACCCCAAAAAATGGAGGACGAGGAAGAAGGAGAAGTACATAAGGTACCACCCAAATTCCACCATCTTGTCCCCATTTACTTCTATTCTATAAATTTTAAAACTACTGAATTCTATATCGTCTACTGTGCTAAACTACTATTTTCACATCCTGGAGGTTTGTAATTCCTTTTGCAATGTTGGAAGCTTTTCCCATGGATTAAAATCAAACCCGGTGTTTTCCTGGGCTCTGTGCCAAGGTCTCCGAGCCCCCTGGACCGGCCCCATGCCCCCCTGTCCAGGGCTCAAATTCCTTTCCTCGGGTCCCAGGTCATCCAAGGGGATGTCCTGGACTCCAACACAGCTCCGTCTCTTAATCAAGAGCAATTTATTTTTACACAATCATGAAATGTAAAGTTTGATGATCCTGGCTTCAAAGGTACTGTGCTATTTAGTAGAATAAACCAGCACACCACATTTTCCACAAGAGCCCTTTCCCTGGCTCAGGACTGACCTTTCAAAGCACACTTCCCAATAATCCAAACCTGGTGAGCAAACACATAGGACTGAATGCTTAGCTCCCAATTCTGCCTGCTTGTTTAGCACCTGATGTAGCACAGAACTCTACTCTGTTTGACAGAGAATAGATGACACCTCCTCCCTGGGGGCCTCCATGCAGAGATGTCTCACACACTGTAGTAAATTGAGTATACAGATGATTCTGCAGGTTCTGGCCACCAGAAAGAAGGCAGAAGGATTATTTTTAGCTTGGCACTTCATTACCAGTTTAATGGCATCCCAAGGTTTAGCAGCCTGTCAGGTCAAAAAGAAATTACACTTTGTTAGAGAAAAGCACTGAAACAAATTTGCTCGTTAAGTACCATGTCTCCTAGCCTTTGCCTGTTGCTGGAAACATCATTTTTCACCCTATAAATTGGATAAGTAAGATTCAAACATTTTTTTGTTTTATGTTGGGCTATCTCCATCACTTTCACCTTCCCTGCCATTCACTAGTTAGATTTTAAGCAGGTGTTTCTGTGTCTTTAAATAAAAAGTATTAAAATACCTCCACTAGTATTTTATAATAGCATTGATACTGAAGTTCAAAAACTGATTGTTTTATGTACAAACATCTTAATAAACTAGTGAATCTTAGTGAATTTTTGTGTCATCATTTTGAGACTGCTGCATTTGCCAAAGGTTGATTACATTTCCTATGCCATCTGAGCATTGTTCTCATAGTCATAGTCATAGCTAGTCATACTAGTCCTTAAACTAGTTCAGTTTTTCCATCAAATGAATCCCCAGTGTTTTTCTAAGGAAGCTGACATCCTCCAACAGCTCTCCCTCCTTTCTATCTCCCGGTTTATCTCCTACCACAGCTGTGGAAGCAGAATGAACCCCCCATATCCCATTATTCTATAAAATATATCTAAATACTCTTGGCATACTTGTCTATGAAACATCCTCCAGACATATAACGTATTTGTAGCCTTAATGAAGTGAGTTAAAAGAGTGACAAAAATCTGTTTAAAACAAGCCAAACCCTTGTACAAATCCCTCCTCAGTGCAGCTCATCTCCAAAGCCCCATATAATAGCTGCAATAATTAAAGCACATATTTGCTTCCAATATTTGTGAGACTGTCCTTTCTGACAGTCAGTATCTGTTTCAAGCACATTACATTCCTGGTTGCTGATACAGACAGACGATGAATTCATTATGGATAGGAATTTGTGACCAAGTATTTCCAGAAACTTGGACTATCTCTTTGCACGGAGCCATCAGCTCTCAACTGCCAAGCAGGAATGAAATAAGCAAACCAGAGACAGGAAATTCACTGTCTCAGCCCCAAAATATTGAACAACCTCAGCCTAGGCCAGAGCACACTTGTCTTTTGTCAAAAGCAAAACAACAGAAGTCTAATGATCAACAAAGGCAATTAATTACAACAGGCCGGCACTGGAGAAAGTGAGGGAGTCTCGGTGGTAGAAAATATCACTTTTTCACAGTTAGGATTTTGGGGGTGATTTTTTGTGTGTGCAAATGGGAGGTGGCAACTGATTCGTTGCCTTTTGAGTCTTCAGGGAGGAGAGGAAAGAAAGGCGTACTTGCATGTCCCTAAGCAGGCTGTGCTCCTAAGAAGGTGTGAACAGGCAAACAGTGAAGGTCTGGCAGCCACAACCCAAGTGAGCTGGGATGGATGTACCCTTGTGTCACCTGGCTTTAACACAGATATATACAAAATATGGGAAAACTTAGCCACAGTCATTCTCTTTTTTTTTCATTTTTCTGTGCGATATTCAGTATTTAATTTGATTTAGTTGATAGAAGCTTTTAAATCAAACTCTGTCTGGAATTTGTTTAGGTGAGTTTAAGGACGGTAAGCACAAGCAACCAGTACATGTATAAAAAACCTGAGAGTTGTCCCTAATTTCTAAACCTTAGTGGCAGCAGAGCCTGATTACAGCAGTAGTGTCCAGTGAAGTACTTCCAGTTGTTCTCAGCTGCAGTTTTTTCTGTCATTATAAACCCTGTTCACACTGGCAGTCAAACACCACACAACTGAATCGCAGACAGCCAAACAGCAACTAGAAATTAACTCTGTGTTGTGTGTCACAGCTGAAAGCCCACACCAGCCTCAAAGCTGCCAATTACCCTTAATCCATGATGTGTCCTTAGAAGCAAGATTGTCACAGAACTCTGTAGTCACAAACAGTAAGCGACCAGCCATTGCTGCACAATGAAATCAGCTTACAAGCAAGGAGCAGGCTTTAAGAGCTCTATTATGGATGAGTTCCTCTTGTGCTGTTGAAAATACTTTGATCTCCTGGGTTTCAGAACATGTCTAAATTTAAAAAAAGCTGCTGCAAGGGAAACTATCCTTTTATACAATTGAGCTGCATGGATTGGAAGATTACAGGAACAAGTAGAAAGAGGGCAGGAATGGGGAGATTAGCTCGCACATTCATCTTCCTGCCTGTCTTGGCACAGCGCATGCACTAAGTCAGAGAAACTACAACTTCAGCATCTGTGAAAAACTGGATCTGCAATTTGCTAGGAGGAGAAAAGAGAGGTGGGATTCAACTTCCAGCTTCTGATCATCTTCAGGGGCTGGTGCTAGAAAACAAAGCTTATTCTGTGTGTTATTGATATTCCCATTGACACTGAATTAATAACTCCTCCCGCTGCTGCACCTGCCCCTTCAGACATGACTTGGCACAGTTCACCTTAGGAAGAGGTATCCTGAGGATCTCTGTAACATAAAGTTCATAAGGTCTCCAGTGGCATCCAGAGAAAGTATTTTATTCTGTTTCATAGAGGCTTTAAAGACTAAATTGGGGATTCAAGCAGCCCAGACAATAAAGGTGTAAACCTGCCTTCATGTGAAGATACCAAAGGCTTAAACAAGGCTTTTATATTCCAGCTACAGCCATGAAATGCTACACGGTTTTATTCCCAAGTGTTTAAAAGAGAAATACATTTGATGCTTCTCATAAACAGCCTAGAGAAGATAAGCAAAGAACCAATACTGACCTTGTGTCAGATTTACAATTTTTATTTTTTAACCCCTTGGAAAACCAATTACCTAAACCATAAGCTAGTTTGCAGAAAACTAATCTCCTCAGTGCTCGGCCCAGTGAGGCTTGTAAAGCACCCAGCTGACACAGAAGTAGGAAGAACCACGTGGATAAAAAAAGATTGCAGTCTATTGTAGCTCTGACCCTGCCTCATGCTCTCTCTCTTTGAGGTAAAAGACTGATTACAATGGGAACTGGGACAGCAGAGCCCAGACTTGATGACCAAAAAATTCTAAACATCTTGGATTGCTCCCTCTTCCATCATGTCACTGATGGTGCCTTAATGGAAGGGTTAAGCAGCAGTAAAGGAACACCAGGCTATGAGTCAGCACCTCACACTGAGCACCCCAAAGCAGGAGACACCATTCTGAGTATGCAGCTTTAAATCCTCTGATGATTTTGACATCAACCTGTAGGAATCCCAGGTCTACTAAAATGATGTAATGCAGAAAGAGCTGAACAACTGCAGGTCTGCAGCAGCATCAACCTCCTGACCTGATCCCCAGCAGTGACCAGGGTGATACTGAGCTGTTTACTCTAAAGTTTAATAGGTGAAACATGAAGCTAATTTGGAACAGGGGCTTCAGAGAGAAGCAAAAGAATTGATGGAGATGGTCTCAGTGAAGACTGGCAGCCACTGGATGGTACCATAACCTAATCATTGGATAAAAGTTAAAATATTGGATGAAATCCCATTGGAGGAGTGAAATACGGCAAATTTCTTTATGAAAGAACAGTTCTAGAAAGCTTCAGACTGCCTGGGTTGTAACAGCTTCACAACAGTATTTATTCATTGTGTTTACTGTCATCTCCTAATAAATATCACAGTCAATAAAAGCTTTATTCCCGTTGCCTATATCCTTTGGTTAACCTTCTGGAAAATTTGCCTGTTCATCATGACTGTCATCATCAAGCCAGGAAGAAAACATGTTTTCTTTTGCTGGTGGTTTTTTTTTCCTGTGTATTTTAACACAGAGATACATTTTCAGATTTTATGTGTTAATTTTTTAATACTTGTTTAGTGGTCTTACAACACTTGCTGTAAAGTTTGGGCAGCTTAATATAAATGTGACACAATAATAAAAATCCCAAGCACTGGTCATCTCTATCTAGCAGAGTTCTATTCTAAAATTCCAACGGCCACCTCCACTGCTGCTTTACGCCAAGAAGAAAAGCAGGGCTTCTACCTTTTAAAATTATTTCTTTTAAAAAGACACACAACATTTGAGCAGCAGTTTATCAAGGTCCTCTGGCAAGCTTCATGAACCACAGATTTATTTCATGGCTTTGACTATTTCTCCACATTCAAGCGATCCCCAGTCTTGCAGAGACTGCCCCGAGGGCATGATATGTTTCCACATCTCCCACAGGACAGTCAACATTTGTTCTGGGTTGTAGTTTAGGATGTATTCTATCACCATCTTCAGTTAATGGCCCATCAATGCCTTGTGCATGCCTTTAATGAGCCATCAAGGACCTCCTATATGACTCATCATCCCATTGTGAGATGCTCCGCCCACGGGGAGGAGCCAAGCATTCTCACCTGGATATAAGCTGAGATTTGGGACAGTAGAAGTAGCCCTCACCTACTGCATTCCCAGAGGACTGGAACTACAAGACCTTTCTACAAGATCACTGCTTCAGGAAGACCACCTCGCCTCGACTGCTTCCATCACCCTGATCAGGTTGTATTCTGACTCTGTCAGTGGTGGGCTTTTTTTGTATAATTGCATTTATTTTATTTTATTTTATTTTATTTTATTTTATTTTATTTTATTTTATTTTATTTTATTTTTTTCCTTTTCTTCTCATTAAATTGTATTTCTGACTTGGAGCCTCTCACTCGGTTTGTTTTCAACCCACAACATATTTTTGGTGCCCAACGTGGGGGAGAGGCAATAAAAAAGTCAGAATTACAATTTGTTTGTTGGAGAAGACACCTGTTTGCTATGATGCTCAACATGCTTTCATGTGTCTTATAACTATCTCTCTATATTTTTCCGCACGTGGGGCACTATCTGCTGGTCTTAATAGTCCTGTGTAGACCAGGATATGGTACTGAAATTGCTTTACTGGTCTATTATGTCCATTGCCTGATAAACTCTGAGGCAATGAACATCATTCAGAATATATACACAGTTTTGTATTCTTGTTCTAGTCTAGAATGCTATGTCTGGAACCTCAACAATCTCACCCAGCCCCTATGGACAGGAGTAAAGAATGATTTTTTTCCAGCTTTTCGGACATGACACAGCAGATTTTGAAAATGTTGAGTACCCTCTGGATGCCAGGGACAGCATGATGTTTTCGTTAGTCCTGCTTTGTTTTCTCTATACGGCCCGCACCATGCTTAGAATCAAAACACTACATGGTGTGATGTAGCATGTTCTTAAAGAAGTAGAAGAGGTAAAAAGAAGGAAAGCAACAGCATCAACGTCCACACAGACTGTCACAGAGGAGAAGGGTACCAAAGGCGAAGGCAGCAGTGTCCTCATCTACACAGACCATCACAGAAGAGAAAGAAGCCAAAAGTGAGGCAACAGTGTCTACATCTATGCAGACTGTCACAGAGGAGAAAGGAACCAAAAGTGCTGTCAGCATCTTCACACAAACAGTCACTGAACCAGAACAGCCTAAACCAGTAGCAGTTGCCACCACTCAGAAGAAGAAATCAAGGAGCAAATCAGCCCGCATAGTGACTGACGAGGATGGAGCAGGACCTTCACACCCAGCTGAAGAGACAGAGACAGAGATCATCACTCGCTCTCTATCTCTGGGTGAACTACGTGACCTGCGAAGGGAATTCACCTGCCAGACCAACGAGTCCATCCTGACCTGGCTGCTCCACATCTGGTTCGCTGCAGCCAATGATAACATTCTGGATGGAATTGAGGCCAGGCAACTGGGATCACTGTCCTGGGATGTGGTCATTGACCAGGGAATTGGGAAAACTCAAGAAACTCTCAGCCTCTGCTGGCAGCAACTGCTAACAAGTGTGAAAAACAGATACCTTTGTAAAGAAGACCTCCTAGTGCACCAAGGAAAATGGAGCACAACTGAACAAGGGAATGCTAAGGGAATTGGCTGTGCTGGAGATCATTTTTGCAGAAGATGAGAGATTTCCTAAGAGCCCAGATGATGTCCAGTGCACATCACGGATGTGGTTGAGATTTGCATGGCTTGGACCAGAGATGTACTCACATTACCTGGCAACACCACTGGACAGGGTGGGTGTCCTGGCAAATAAACTAAGGATTTACGAGGACATTGTCACCACCCTAGTTCATACCCATGTCTCGTCTGTGGAAACAAGACTGGCTGAGCAAGTCAGGAGCTTAATTGAAGAAGGCCATCAGAAACTGAAAAAAGAACTTAAGGAAGAAATTTATGATATCTCACCAGAGCCGATGAGAGTCTCTGCCATTAAGAACAGGTGTCCCCCAGCCAGGGAGAGAGGATACACACCCCGAGGTAACCTTTGGGCTTTTCTTTGGGAACATGGAGAAGATATGAAGAAGTGGGATGGAAAACCCACCTCCTCCTTAGCAGCCCGGGTACGTGAACTGAAAAGAGAAACACCTACCACAGGAAGCCCATCTGGAATCAATGTTGCTCCAGTCTCTCGTGCTCAGAAGTCCAGACGGTACAGGAATGATGACTGATTCTCTTGAAGGGACCTCAGCAACATATTTACAGAAAGAGAACAACATATTCGATGACCAAGAATAGGGGGCCCCTGCCTCTAGCTAGGAAGAGGAAAGGGACAATCGGATCCACTGGACTGTGTTGTGTGGATCCGATGGCCTGGCACATCTGACCCACAAAAATATACAGCATTGGTTGACACTGGGGCCCAATGTACCATGATGCAATCAAGATATGTAGCAACAGAATCCATTTCTATTACTGAAGTGACAGGAGGGTCCCAGGAACTGACCGTATTAGAGGCTGAAGTGAGTTTAAACTGGAACGAGTGGCAAAAACACCCCATCGCAAGTGGCCCAGAGGCCCCATGCATCCTCGGCCTAGATTATCTCAAGAAGGGATATTTCAAAGATCCTAAAGGATATCCTTGGGCTTTTGGGATAGCTACAGTGGTGAAAGAAGACATCAGACAGTTGAATACTTTGCCCGGTCTCTCAGATGACTCCTCTGCTGTGGGACTGCTGAGAGTCGAAGAACAACAGGTACCAATTGCCACAGCAACAGTACACCGCTGGCAATACCGCACTGACAGAGACTCTGTGATTCCCATACATGAGATGATTCGGAAACTGGAAAGCCAAGGGGTGGTCGGTAAGGCCCATTCACCTTTCAACAGCCCTATTTGGCCCATGTGTAAGTCCAGTGGAGAATGGAGACTGATGGTGGATTACCATGGTCTGAATAAAGTCATGCCACCACTGAGCGCTGCTGTGCCGGACATGTTAGAGCTTCAGTACAAGCTGGAGTCCAAGGCAGGAAAGTGGTATGCAACCCTTGATATTGCCAATGCCTTCTTCTCCATTCCTTTGGCAGCAGAGTGCAGACCTCAGTTTGCTTTCACCTGGAGGGGTGTGCAGTACACCTGGAACCGACTGCCCCAGGGGTGGAAACACAGCCCCACCATCTGCCATGGAGTGATCCAGTCTGCACTGGAGAAGGGTGAGGCTCCAGAACATCAGCAGTACATTGATGGCATCATCATATGGGGGAACACCCTAGAGGAGGTCTTCAAGAAAGGAGAGATTATCCAAATTCTGCTGAAAGCTGGTTTTGCCATTAAAAGAAGCAAGGTTAAGGGACAGGCTCAAGAAATCCAGTTCCTGGGAGTCAAATGGCAAGATGGTTGTCGCCAAATCCCCACAGAGATAATCAACAAGATCACTGCCATGTCCCCACCTACCAACAAAAAGGAAACACAAGCTTTCCTAGGGGCCATAGGCTTCTGGAGGATGCACATTCCTGAGTAGTCAGATTGTGAGCCCTCTCTACCTGGTAACCCACAAGAAGAACGATTTCCACTGGAGCCCTGAACAGCAACAAGCCTTTGTTCAGATCAAACAAGAAATTGCAGCCAGGAACAACGGTTTGTCTTGGAGCCTTTGGCATAAAGTGCCTGGGGAGACTTGAGGCTGACCATTGGGATTCTGGAGCCAAAGTTACAGAGGCTCCGAAGCCAACTACACTCCCACAGAGAAGGAGATCTTGGCTGCCTATGAAGGAGTTCAAGCTGCCTCAGAAGTGATTGGCACTGAAAAACAGCTGCTTTTGGCACCCCGACTACCAGTGCTGGGGTGGATGTTCAAAGGAAGCCTTCTACACATCAAGCCACTGACACCACATGGAGCAAATGGATTGCCCTCATTACACAGTGCGCCCGTATTGGAAATCCAAATTGTCCTGGGATTCTGGAAGTTATAACGAACTGGACGGAAGGTGAGACTTTTGGATTATCATCTGAAGAAGAAGAAAAGCAAGTAACTCATGCTGAGGAAGCACCACCATATAATGAGCTACTGGATACTGAAAGACGATATGCTCTATTCACTGACAGCTCCTGCCAAATTGCAGGCGCTAACTGGAAATGGAAAGCTGCAGTATGGAGCCCCACATGATGAGCTGCACAAGCCACTGAGGGACAAGGTGGATCAAGCCAAGTTGCAGAGCTTAAAGCTGTCCAACTGGGTTTGGATATTGCTGAACAAGAGAAGTGGCCGAGGCTCTGTCTCTACACTGACTCATGGATGGTAGCTAATGCTCTGTGGGGATGGCTGAATCACTGGAAAAAGGCCAACTGGCAGCACAGAGGAAAAACCCATCTGGACTGCTGACATTTGGCAGGACATCACCATCTATGTAGAGAGGCTGACCGTGAAGGTTCAACACGTGGATGCGCACGTACCCAAGAGCCGGGTTAATGAGGAGCATCGCAACAACAAGCAGGTAGACAAAGCTGCCAAGGTGAAAGTATCACAAGTGGATCTAGACTGGCAGCACAAGGGAGAATTGTTCCTGGCTGGTTGCGCCCATGATGCCTCTGGCCATCATGTTAGTGAGGAAAACGCATAACCATCGGAATGATTATGAGGTGCTTTATTGAAGAGCTCTGGGAGTCAGGGTACAAACCCAAATCCAACTCCAACGAGGGTCCAAGAAGGCCCCAATGTTATACCCCTCCGTTACATAACTCTATGTTAATCATTAAACCTACATTGTTCTATTATACATCCAAGCATGAATTTTGTAAATATCTTCTTTACAATTTTAGTTTGAAATAATAATCATGTTCAGCTACCAGCAATTATTACAATTCGATCATCTATCTTATGATGATTAGGTACAGTTTCACCCGACCTACTTCATTTCCAAGTACAAGCCGTCTCAATCTTCTCCTTCTCCCCCCATCCTGATTACCCAGGCAGAGTTATACTTGATTTGGTTGAAACAACGGAAGCAACACCTGGTTGCAGTGAAGCTGAGACTCCATTCCCAGCTTCTCTGGTAACAGAAATTATTAACCCTATCCTAACAATCAGGGAAGAGATGCAACATATTTATGGGCTCGTGACCGAGGAGTGGACCTTACTATGGATAGCATCTCACAGGTCATCCACAACTGTGAGACCTGTGCTGCAATCAAACAGGCCAAGCGAGTGAAACCTCTGTGGTATGGTGGACGATGGCTGAAGTACAGGTATGGGGAAGCCTGGCAAATTGACTACATCACCCTTCCCCAAACACGCCAAGGAAAGCACTACATGCTGACCATGATGGAAGTCACCACTGGACGGCTGGAAACCCACCCTGTGCCTCATGCCACTGCCTGGAACACCATCCTGGGCCTTGAAAAACAAATCCTGTGGAGACATGGCACCCCTGAGAGAATTGAGTTGGACAATGGAACCCATTTCAAGAACGGCCTTATAAACACCTGGGCTAGACAACATGGTATTGAATGGATATACCACATTCCTTATCATGCACCAGCTGCTGGGAAAGTTTAATGGTGCAATGGACTACTAAAGACTGCCCTAAAGGCAGTTGGTCTGTGCGAAACAAAGAAAAAGTATCCAAGACCTGTCTTGAGCATTTATAGGTTTTTTTTAACAGAGTCCTAGACTAAATATTTTGTCTCTGCTTTAGTAGTGCCATCAATGATTCATCCCTACAAAATACTGTTGAATAATTAAAAATAGATGATATCTTCGTTCTCTCTTAATTACATTTTTTTCCTACTCCTAATTTTTTTTTCTTTGAAACAAATGTCTAGCAGTCAGTTAATTAACATTCATTTTTTGGGATCTGCCCAGCACGGGAATACACTGACCCTTCAGGTGAAAGTAATTTATAGACTAGATTATCCAAAGTTATTTTCCATTCGTTTGTCCTTGGGAGAGCAGTGTTGCAATGACAACCAACATCTTAAACATCTTAGAGCAGAACACATTAACAAGATTGTTAATTTCTTGATTCTGCAAACCAAAAAAAAAAAAAAAAAAAAAGCACCTCACCACTCCATTAAATAAAAATGAATGGCAGCTATTACAAATTTTATTATTTTTCCCCAAAGAATGGAGAATAAAATCCTCAGTTCAGTGAACTGCTAATTACTCTAATTACTCCAAAGGATAAATCCCAGATCCATGAAGCTTCTTATTCTCTGTATCGTGGGGCTTTTTTAGATAATGCTGCTTCTGAGTAAGACTGAGGGGGCACCTCAGCCACTCATCGTTATTATCACAGAGCTCCTTGTCCATGTAACCACACAGAAATATTTACAGGGGTAAAAAGTTTGGTCCCTCACATAAAATTTAACATTTGCTCATCAACTGGCACAATCTCTTATTCATTTCAGGAGTCTGGGGATCAGCACACATAGTCCAAGCTGTCACAACTGATTATCCCACTGTTTATTGGGCTGCTGAGTGCAACGACCTGCAGGTGGGACTTCACCATAGCCAGGGGGATTTTTTCACTGACCCCCTAGACCTTTCCTTACAGCACAGTCACCTCCACTGCCTCATGCCTCACTTGGTGGAAATTCACATTGTGTTTCAGATAAAGGAGCAGTAGAGCAAGAAAGGCAGTTTTCTCAAGCCAAACTGAGTTCATGCTTCACTTTCAGTACTTCTTAAAAGTGCTTACTAGTTAAATTGTGAGGAAAAATGTGATGTGAAACTATGACTTTTGGCCACATTAAAGTGATGCCTATGTTAATGCAATTCATTTTTTTAATAACCTATCGTTTTCTGGAAAACTTGGGATAATCTGGAGAGGTGGAGATGTGAATGTTGCACCAAGTTTCTAAGTAATTTCAATTTTAGAAGACTGTACTGGAATCACTTCCTGCTAGTTTTTAGGAAACCATAAAGTATTTTGAGTTTGCATGCCTGTCTACATGCTTAAAAAGCAGACAAAGCACTTAACCTGGGCTATAACTGATCACAAAACTTCCTTTTATATCTGATATAGTAATAGGGCTTATTCCACTGTTAGTAAGAAATGCATCTTAGTGGTCTTCTTATATCTTCTTATAATTAAGAAGAATTATATATTTTCAAAGAGTTTACCTCCTCCTATTATGGGGTACAAGATGGGTATGGGAGTTAAATGTAAACTTAACTTCTTAAACAAGAAGTTTAGTGGAGTTTAGGGTCTGTTGAGAGTAAAATGTACATTGGCTGTGGGTAAAGTCTGGGTATTGTACATACAATCATAATATTAGGACTGTAATACAAAATTCAGTATTTTTACTATATCTATCAGTATTTTATTCTTAAACTTGTGTCTGCTGTAATCCAATGCTTCTCTCCCTCTGCCAAGGACAAATTTATAATGGATTTTTCTTTATTTTATTCTCTTGAAAAAAAAATTCTCTGTATTCTCTGGAACATTTGACCTGATTGCATATGTAAGTATTTACTAATTTTCTGCAGGGGCTGAAGTTAACAAAAAGAACTCTATTTTTAATTTTATGATTTAAATTCTTTAGTAATTGCATCCCTAGGCACCACATAAGAAAATATAGGCATATATATAGGCATATCTAAGAAAACAGGATACAAAACAACAGAGTTGCTATCTTCCAAAATTTATTTGGCACCTAATGGGGCCCAGCAACTTGGTCCTGTCACGTTCTGTTGGAATGACCCAAGAGTAGCATCAGACTCATGACTCTTGAAAAACAAAGACAGCTGTTTTTAAAAACTGCACACAGAGGGAAAAACTGCAGAATTTTGTAAAGTTTGAGACAGGAACAAAGCCCAGCAGCAGACCGCGAGGCAAGCTCATCATGAGGGAGTTTAGCCAGATGCAAATCATATAATGCAACATAAGCAGAGGAAAGAAGAAAAGGAACCCATCCTGTCCTGCTGACTTCCTCAGCACAGATTCCACAAGGAGTCTTCCACCTACTTCCAGCAACTTTCAAGGGCTCTGATACTAAGATGACCTAAATCCATTGACTTTTAGGACAGGTTTGCCACTGAATTCAGTAGGGTCGAGATTTCCTTTTTGTTGCATTGGCCATCATCATCCTTACTGCTTAAAAAAGGTCCATCTCAGAAGGTTCTTGGCAAGATCATTCTGCATGTTTGCAGAATAGGTTGGAAATCCAGTTTACAAAATTCCTAATCAGAAATGCTAATCATTCTGAAAAACAAAATTTACAGCAATTAAACTCAGCTCCTTTGCATCAGCTGACAAAATTATTATTATTTCTCTCTGATTCTTCACTTGATATTCAGCTATTTTGTGTTAAATAGTGGGGGGTTAGTTTTACTTTCAGCATCTGAAAACCCAAATCATCCAGAAATGCCTCATACCAGTCCTGAGGCCGGCTCAAAAGCTTTTCCAACAGTTCAGGTGAAGTTACACAAAGTGAAAATTAAAGTTATGCTGTATCTACACCACAGGTTAGTTGCCACAGTACTACAGCATGACAGAAATTTCAAGCAAAGAGTATTTAGCTCATCATTCGGTCATGTATAACCATCCACATACGTAGCTGCTCACTGCTCTAAAATTCATCCAGTCAACCACAATGCCACAGACACAATGGACAATATTTCAAGGCTCTGGGAATTAATGTTTTGTTATAGCTTAATGGAAAACAGGCTTCCACAAGATGCATTACTCTGGCGAGTTCAAAGTGACTTAAGCATGAGGCTGTGAGGGAAGATCTCTGGCTCAGCTGACCAACCTTTTTCTGTTAAAGCTTTAATGCAAGAAAAGCTGGCATGCAGTTTCATTATATCTGGGTTTGGTTGGGAATTACAATGCAGTTCCAGAAGAGCATCAGCATCTACGGGCAGCATGGTTTTTTGAACCACAGCTTAGCTAAAGGCAGAGATGATTTTAAGCTTTTCAGTGCCTCTCTCTATGAATGTTTTGCTTTACCAAAATTCAGTTCTGCAGAACCAGAAGGGCATTCAGTTTTGTAATGCAAAAAAAAGCACCAAGTACTCACAGCCCATTTGATTTTCCTAGCCCTGATAAACAGTTTCTTTAAAGTCATGGCAGTAAAATCAAAAGTTTATTTGTTTAGCCCTCCTGACAAGACAAGTGGGAGATCTTGTTGGCTAAACATAGCCAAGCTGCTTGAGAAACCCCTGTGAATGAGGGCTGCCTTTCAAGGCCTGCTTCTCCCACCAAATGAGTTCTGAGCACTCAGACAGAGCTTTTAGTGGTTCAGTCCCACAATATGTGTTTAATTATTTAAGAAAACGGAATACAATGCATTTGTGAGGCTTTTACGACCATCCCAAACATATTCAGAAGCACTGAGTGGGTATCTTTAGCCATGCATTCATGGTAACACGGCAAAACCACTAAGACTTAATTTAATTTTCTATGACTTTGAAGATACCCCTCATGCCCCCAGTATTGTTTTCCTGAGATTATATGGCCAAATAAAGAGTTCTAATTCTGTCATGAACACATGTATAACTGTTCACTGTACAAAATTCAAACCCCTCTTCTCCTACCTTTTCTCTAATTTTCTTCTTGGAGAAAAGCTTCAGGAACATTTAAAATACAATAATTAGATGATACATCCAAATGTACTTCAGATTATCCATCCTTATGATTTTTGTCTCAACTTTCAGTTTTGATGGCACTAATTTCTGCCTTTTATAGCTAGTATATTTACTTTTACGTTATTTTGTCACATTTAGCATGAAAACTTCACAAGAAGATTCAAAGCTTAGTGTGCCTAAAAAAAGAGCATTTCCCACACCCAGGAATATATTGCTGTTCTCTCCCATGTATCTTAGTAGACTGTGTGAAAGTAATTTTCTTTCATAGATGGAAGTGTCAAAAGAACAAAAATATAAATCCTATGTACAAATCCTTTCCTCTCCAAACCACAGTCACAAACATCAACATCTGAAAACCTATGTATGCAAAGCAAAATGAAGAAGCAGGCTCCACCCTGGATATATTTTCCTTCCTTTCCTCCAAACCCAGAATGACAATTCCTGTGCTTTAGCTCCCTGTGCACCTTTGGATGGAAATTCTGAAGCAAACAGATGTTTCCCTGAAAAGTTGTGTTTGGTTTGTTTTTTTTTTAATTTCTCCACACTGCTTTGTAAATTAAGTACTTTAAAAACTTGGGGAAATGTACCCATGAAATCTCTGCAATGCCTAATTTTGCAGGTGAACTGTGCATCAATCAAACTTATTCCCACAGGGGTATTCAACTAGAGAAAAACTAATTCATTGTGAAATGCATCACTCTTCTAAATAACTCGGGGTTTTGAAAGAGCTGACTGTTCAGTAACCTTTTGCTACCACTTCTAGCTCACAGATGCATTAACAGCTCAAAGATTAAAAAGTGACCATGAAGGACAGATAGTGCTGAGCACTTCCACACTCTTTTTTCCATGTTTATTCTTTATTTGCATTAAAATATAAATAAATGAAATTAGAATCCACACATATGGCAAAAAGAGCACAAGTTAGCTGCAATCTAGTTGTAGTTCATTAAATGCTTTAAAATTTTGTTTTCCTATTCAATCCTTACAGACTTCTCATCCTTTCAGCAGAGCCACAACCATCTGGGCATTTACAGTTGCATACCACAGTATTCCTGAAGTCTTCTCTTGCACACACAGAGCCCTAACCCTTAGGGCTTAGCCATTATTGCTGAAATGTTTCCTTCAGCTAAAAGGATCAGACATGTGACTCTATCAATGAAACTGCATGTCCAGAAAGAGTGCTATAAAAAGGCTAAAAGCAAATGCAGCGTTCTCTGTCCTAGAGAGTAAGTGCATCTCTGACAGCACTGTCTGCAAAGATGGGTTATTTTCCTTCCTACCAACAAAGAGAATAATGAAAGAAAAATAAATAAATAAAGCCCTTCTACCATTGGGTGTTTTGCACAGTGACCCCACACCCAAAATATGACACCAGAACTGTGCATGTCACACCATCCCAACAGAACAAGCCATGCTCCACAGTCCAAGAGCAAATTGAAACTGGTCCTCTCTGCTTTCTCTCAGCCTCTTCACAGTGTTTCTGTTTCTTTTTTTACCTGTCCATAATTCACCCCCAAAGCCTCACAACCTGTGATACCCTCCTGTTTATCCAGCAGCAAGAAAGAGGGTCTTTCATGCTATGTACATGCCACACAAAGGGCTGCATGTCAGCTTCTAGGTACAAAATTAAAAAAAATGTGAAGTTATTTAGATTATTATTATTATTATTATTATTATTATTATTATTATTATCATTATTCTAACTGAGGCCACAGAAGATGTATTCCAACAGAGAGACTTCCTGGTGTGTGGAGCTCACCTGTACTTGCATGACAGCATAACATCCAACAGCAGACAATTATGTTTTTAAACACATAGGATATGATGAATGGTGAAAGAAACTATGGCAATTTTACCAGAAAAAAATCACTTTGCCAGCTCACTTAACAAAACAAACCCAAACAAACCAGACAAAACAGTAAGTGGTCACTGCTGTGGGACAAGGACTTTTTCCTCAATGGTAGTTCTTTAATTGTCATGTTATTTTTAATTTGTAATTTAGACAAAAATTCTTTGCATGCAATAATTTGTCTTGAGGACTACAGCAGGTATAACATACTTATCAATTTCGTACCCACTGCCAGAAATTACAATAGCTACTCATCAGCAAGTATCAATTGCTTTCTCTGAGATGGCTGTTTAATTTTAAAAATTGTTCAGAAGATAAGTGAACTGGATGTTATACCTACTTAAGAGAAGACCATAAGACTATACCATAAAACAAGCTATAATCCTCATCATCTGTGTCACTCTGTTCTTTCCCCTTTAAAAAAGAGAGAAAAATCGTTTGTAGTTTTATTTTAAGTTTTATTGTAGTTTTATTTTAAGCGTGCTAAGCAGGCACAGCTTTATCTTCCTTTTTGTCTGATGCTTCCTTATTTTGACCGACCAGCATCTGGTAAGGGGAAAGGACTTAAAACCAACCAAAAGCGCTGTCAACAATAAAATATTCAGGACTAGCTGGCACTGGGGCTAGTGAATGACATGTGGACTCATGATGCCTGTTCCAATGTGCTTGCAAAATTAACTTAGAGGCAGCTGGAATAGACCCTGCTGCCAATCCTATCAGCACTTTCCCCGCTCTTAATTTAACAGGCAAAAATCTGTAAAAAAATTTCAGGTTTAAAGGCCTCTTTGGAAGCAGGTGAATCAACATAATGTAAATGTCTTTCTCCTTGAAATCAGAAAGAGTCAAGTAACTTATACTGTGACCTTAGCACTTCCTAGTCCTTCTCCTGGAGGTGGTTTTTTTTTTCGGTCTTTGTTTTTGGGTTTATTTTTGTTTTGTTCGTTTGGGTTTTTTTGGTTCTGTTTTTGGTTTTGAGTTTGAGTTTGCAGTGTCTTTTCCTCAGTGGAATTCAGTTAATTTAATCTTTTCCTTTCAGTTATACACAGTTTTTGTACTCTCTTAGCCCTTCAACTCCTGCATCTCAGGCTTAAGCCTTTTTTCCTTGTGCTAAACTCTCTTTTGCTGGGTTACTTCTCTTCCCCTCTTCACGCAGCTACTCTCTCTTCCCATACAAGACACACACACAGAAGGCCTGCAACTAGTGGCATCTAAAAATTAGGGAGGTCCATGGACAAAGCTAATGGAAAAACAGAGATTTGCAAATATTTGTAACGCTAAGTCTCTTTCTCACCCTCTGGGAAAAGAGCCAGACACTGGATTTTCACTGTATGCATGATTTTTTTTTTTTTTTTTTTTTTTTTTTTTTTTTTTTTTTTAATTCTGTAGAAATCTCATTCACATAAGCCTCCAGCTAGGAGGAAACATTTCCTAGGAAAAAATTAAACCTCTTCATTCATTCTTACCAAGTTAATGTCTTACAGAAGTGTTGAAGAGGAATGAGCTGGGCTCAGAGGCCGCCTGACCTTAGGGCAAGAAGAAGCAGCCTCTGCAAACACAGAAAGAAAATATTCTGGCAGGTATTTGTATGCTGAAAAGATAAATTACACACACACAAATACAGTCTCTGCTTTCCTGATTCAAAAGCTGCCTAGGAGAGTCAGAAGATTTTTAACAGCACTGAAAGATTCTGTCTCTTTCCAGGGTGATGAGGAATGGTAATTCTTACAAGGAAAACAGAGTTTAGGAAAGATTGAAATTACACAGGCTTAGGGCTGACATACAAGGCTGCCAATATGGATTTTTGCCCATTAAAAAAGATCTACGAATGACAGGAAAATTTTTCACAGTCTCACTGTTCACATAAAGACCCAGCTTTATCGCCCTGAAAGTATTTCTCTCTGCTGTTAGAAATATGAGAGATTTGACTTCTCTGTGTCTGAAGCAGGAAACTTCATCAGACAAAAAACCCCTCTATTTTGAGTGTAGTATTTTAAAGTAAGAGATGAAACAAGTAAGAAATTAAATCTTTAAAACACTGGGTATGGGTTTATTAAATCTAACTGGCTTCTAAAAAAAAATAAAGGGCACGGAGACCTCTATGGAAGACTCTTCTCTGTTCTTGCAAGCAGGGCCTGACCAAACTCTTACTCCAATTTATGTATATTTCAACGAACCCTCAAGCGAGAAGAAAAAGCATAAGAGGAGATTGAAAAGAAATACCACATTTACACCCCAAAAGTTTAGTTCAACTATTTTCAGGCAGAGAACTTAAGGAGAAACAAAATGCATGGGTTTATTTCTTTTCTAAGCACTGTGTCTCCATGTAAAGAAAATCCTAATTTATTTTTAGTAGCATGTACTAAAAAGCTGCTGCTATCTCCCACCCAGCTTCTTCCCCCACCCTCCACCCCTACCCCCAGAGAAGGCTGATTCATGACCATGTCATTATCAGAAATCAAGAATATTCCCAAGTTTTTTTTCAATACTCTGAAGACATCCTGTAAATCAGCTTCAAGTGTTTTAATATCTGGATTAAATATAAATATTTGTGTGGATGTGTATATCCATATGTGTACACACACAGTTTGCAGTGTTACTGGAAAGGAAATTGGGATACTGATTCTTCCCAAACACAAGAAACACAAGCTTTTAAAAGGAGACCAGGAGAAGAAGGAAAAAAAAAAAAAAAAAAAAAAAAAAAAAGGAAAAAATAAAAGTTCTCTCTTCCCTTAGAAAGGCAGAAAAAAACAAATTCACAGAGTAGATTCTGGTTCAGGTCACATCTATGTTATGTGTAGTACTATGTTCCAAGACCCTGCTTTAGGCTTTTCATGACTTTTTCTGACTAATATTATTATTTTTATTTAATAATTAGACACTGAGAAACCCAACCACTGCTGCAAATGCCAGGGAATGACTGCTTTCTAAATACTGTAATCTGTGCCTGTAATAAAAATTAAGAAATCATAGCTTTACTTTGGCACGGCTTTTCTTTGGCTGCTTCTTCTGGATGGAGCCCAGAGATTAAGGACCTGCCAGAAGCCCTTAAAAAGAGAACTAAGCTACAAAATGTAACACACCGAGGAAGAAAAAAACCTCCTAGCCAGGAAAATGCTGGTGGCAACAGCACAACATCCTCGTGCACACTTTTAAACACCCCTATATTGTTGCATAACGCATGGAAAATCTTTATTGTAGTGTTAAAATGTCTTTCAAATATAATAGGATTAAGCTTCCAGCCAGAGATCCACAATCAGATGTAATCAGCCACCATCCCTTACATGCTTGTGGTTATCCTAAAGCCCAGGATTCGTGGATGTTATTCTTGTTCCTGCAAATAACTTGCAGCAATTCAAGAGTATCCTTACCTCCCTTTTGAAAATCAGCGTAAAATACTTCAATAATTTGTGCTGAATGACCATAAATCAAGCTGCACTAGAGAAAAGTAGGAGCCAAAAGGCTTCTGGTCACACCTGCTTTTGCAGAAAACTGAGAGCAGAGAATTCTGCCCTGGTGCACTCTATACTGGAGTTACCATCATGACAGTGACACAAGATAAGGTGCACACAAAGGTTGAAATCCAGGGCTTGGTTCATTGCTTAAAAAGTTGTCTCTTTAGTGATCTGTGTCCAAAATGCAATGAGGAAATACTGCCCTTGAAAATGTGCTAAATAATAAACGTGTATTTCTATTTGCTGTTTACAGTGGGATAATGAATTTAATAGAACTAACCCACTGCAGCTGGCTGGAGTTTTACCTATGGAATAGTGAATTCTCTGTGGAGGGTAGCCTGGATCCAGGATCACATCAAATGAAGCAGACATTCTGTTTTATCTTCCTACTGCTCCATTTGGAAAAGTCCACAGATCCATAAGGGGAGTTTATCAGAAGAAGACATCTATAGAGGACAATTATTTTGCTCAGTGGCTAATAAAATAAATAAATTCTGCTGTTTCTGATAGGATGAGGCACTAGCATGTACTGCAAAAAAGGTTTGCTCATCAGCTTTGAAATGTCCCAGCAGATGAGTGCCATGTTCACCTGATAAAGATCATTGTCAGCATGAAAAATGCAGTGCCAAGAGCCTTTTGTCCCAGAACTTGTGTAGCCAACATGAATTACAGGAGCTAGAGCTGAGAGGTGCTGGTGGTTTTTACTGCTAGGAAGCCCTGAGGGGTGTGTGTGGGGAGACCACCAAGGAAAAGAGAGAAGAAGGAGATAGGAGAAGAAGAGAAACATAACAAATCAAGGAGAGGGAAAAGGTAATCAACCAGCAGTAACTCATCAATGGCAAAACACAAAACAAAATCCAGGGGGGATTTTGACAAATCAAGCAACCAAAAAGCAAAATTCAGAGCTTTTTTTGGAAGGGGGAATACATTTGTAAAACTACAGAAATTAACTGAGGACTGGCAAGGCCTAAAAACCAAGAAAAGCTATTCTTTCCTTTTTAAATGACCTCTTCAAACTCCTTTCTGAAGTGAAGCTTTGATCACAATCACATTATGTAGAAGGCTGAGCCAACCTTGAAGCAGAAAGAACTATGTAACTTCTTCAGCACAGAGAAGTGAAATGCAAAGCTAAGGAAAGACAAATCATTCCTGCTTTTGGCTATCATTAATTCCCTACCATTAAGGAAAACCCAGTGATTGATTATTACTGCTGAAAGGGGTAATAATCTACAAACAGAAGTAAGACAGCATATCTGGTACTGCTTTAGGAGAGGTTCTGAAGGGTTTGATAATCACGGATAAACAAATTCTGCTATTGTCACAGTGAAATTATGGGTAGCATGCAAAGCTGCTACAATCTTTCTAGCAAAGTGGACCAGTACTAAAATATGAAGCCATCACTTCCATGTAGTCATATTCATTCTATAAATAATAAAACCAAAGTGGAAGGAAGAACTGCCTGACTTTCCCCCACTTGCAGTGGAGGGGCTGGCAAATTTCAGCTGCTAGGCTGAATTTGCTCTCTCCAGAGGCCATGCTGCCACAGCGGCAATATTCAGTACAAATTAAGCGTAAAACTTGCTTAGTTTATTAAAATAGAATGGTTCTCTAGGACAATTTTTCCTGTTTTTCAGAGCACCATGCACCCTGCAATGTGCTCTGATCAACACAACCAAAAGTGAGCACATTAAGGTCAGCTGAGAAACAAATGTTACAGAAATCCAAAGCACCTCCAGACAGAGCCTTGTTCTCCACCTGAACTTGCACTGAGCACAGTTCATGTTCACTGTTGCTAAGCTTAAGCTCCACTTCCCATTCCAGTCTTTCCATACATGCTCTGTCAGATTCCTTTTTGGGATTAAACTATTGGTTTCACCTGAACACTGACAGATTTTCATTCCAAGAAAGTCTGTGTGACCACATGGACACAAAGATTCATCATTAAAATCATCAGAAAATATCAGAAACTACCCAAAGTTTTTGTCTACAAGGGAGCTGCAGTTTCAGAACTGAGAGAGGAACAGAAAAAGAAAAATATCTATGTGTAGTAGAAGAGGATTCACAAAGACTTATATTCAGTCCTCTTAAATTCATTTGTCACTGAGGGAGAGAGGTTGAGAATATTTTTATTTACTACAAGTTAGTGGACAAATAGCAACTTTCTGCTGATTCCCACATTTATACAGCCACAACAAATCGTAGGGAGGATCAGAATGAGGCAGAATTTAACTTTTCCTTATAGAAGACATCAGTTTGTTCGCAGGATCTCTTTCTGTACTAATGTGCAGTTTTCTGAAAGACTGCTTCCATTCAAGATTTTGTCTCCTGCTTTAAATCCCAAAATTTTCTCTGGTAGTAGACTCTCTGTTGGCTGCTCCAGGACGATGCAAAGAAACTAAAAGACATGAAAAGGGAGAAGTGTCAGCATTTGCTTAATAGACCAACTGGCTTACACAACACACAAAACTGCTTTTTTTAATGAGGTAGGACAAGCAGCTTTCTATGCATTGCAGTTTGTGGCTGCTGTGTCTTTAAATCAAACGTATCTATAACTCTGAGCTTAAACTGGTCCTGCAGATTCAAGGGTGATGCTGAAAGTGTTTTTTTTATTCTGAAATTCCTACATATGTCTCCACTGCAAACTGCCTAGGTGAGATAAAAGAGCACTCTCCTCTGCCCTCATTACAAATGCCCAGAAAACTCTTGAACTCTCTTTGGCAACATGGATTGCACTCTGGTAGAGGTGAAGCTCTAGAAGTTGCCTGGGATTCACTGGTCGAACAAGATCTAAAGGAATAATTCAACTTTCCTTTAGCAATATGCCTGCAACTAAGAAATGTGCTAAATCCTAGCACCACTTCTAAGATTCTATTCATAAGGATTCCCTTAAAAACTTAATTTAATCACAAGCAGCACCAAGACAGAATTGGCTTTAATATTATTTGTTAAGTTCAGAATGGAAGGAAAATAGATTTTTAAAAAAGTTTTGTTCACATATTTGCAGATTACTGTATATATTCTACAGAATACACACAGGATGGAGGATATTCACATTGTAGGAGATCACAACTGATCACCTATAGACACCATGAATCTGTAAACTCCCTCAGTGAACAAACTTAAAACATCCTCATCCTTTTGAATTACAGTTACTGAACACAGGCTGTTGGGAAGGTCAATAGCACACCCTTCAAACCCGTGTTTCTAAGCACTGTTATGCTTCTATTGTTGTTCTATGCTGCTGCTTAAACATCTTGAATATTACAGGGACTAATCAGCAGTTCAGAGATAGATAAATAATTCCTTTTTCTTCAAGTTAAGCACTCTTTCACCATTTTTACTTTGAAGAACTTTAAGGTGGGACACATACATTATATGAAGGTAGGACACATACATTTACTATGTCCTCATTACCACAACAATTTTCAAATATCCAGAATGTAAAGAGGAAGCCACCACATGCAAAAGTGCAAATCAGCCTTTGTTAGCTCAGGAAATCCTCTTGGCTGCAGGGGAAGTCAGAGTCTCAAAATGGCCCCGTGATCTGAAGCAGTTTATTTGGGGACAGCAGGATAGGTGACAGTGTATGAGCAGACCTTCAGCCTCGATTAGGGCTGAAGTTTCCTTTTGGCTTTTCAGAATTGGTCAGCACGTGAACACATGGATATCATGTACAAACTTGCAGCAACACTTCTCTGGAAGGCCACAGCTATGAAGTGACAGTGTCACTGCACCCAAAAATGATTTACTGCTTATTTCTTAGTGGTTGTGCTAATATATGAAATATTTTGCAGATAGGAATAATAAGTAAACTCCTCAGCCTAGGGCATTTCAATCCAAATACAATAAAGCAACAGGGTGTAAATTAGAGGGAAATGTGACAGCTTATTTAGGCAAACGGTGCTAACATCTAGATAATTCCCCTTTTATAGTGCTACAATAATTAATGACGAAATAGGACTGGTGCTTAACTAAAATGGACAATCAGCTCTAATTATACATAGCTAATGCTGAAAACTACTGGATGAAGGGTCGAGCATAGCACTTCCAAGAGGAATCACAGAAAGGCTGAGGCTGGGAAGGACCTCCAGAAGTCATCTTGCCCATCTCCACTGTATCAGCAAGAACCTTTGGAGGACAACATCATGAACAACTTTCAACAGGCCTGAATGGTCAGAGAGATGATACAACTGGCTATAACACACTACAGAAGACAGGTGTCAAGTGTGGGAACTGACGGTGGTCAGAAAATGGATTTTAGGCTTCAGGCAATGGCTTGAAGTCTGTGAGAAAGCTTACGCACATAACATTCTTATTCTGGCCTGGGAAGCTCTGCGGAGGAACTCAAAACAATCCCTGTAGATAAGCTGCCTCCTGACACCTGGTGTTTTCCCAACTTGTTTACTGGTAAAAATGTTTATAGGAAGGCAGTGCTCTAAAGGACCAATCCTATTCATTTTACCAAAACATTGTATAAAACGAATCTGTCTTTCAATAAACTTTGATATAACACGCTCTGAAGAAATCATAGTTCTACATGTCGTTATGATAGTCAAGCAGGCAAAGTTATGTGGGACTTGGAAAAAGATTTTATTACGGTTCCATGGAAGCATCCAGAGAGAAGGTTACAAATCAGTGTCAAGGACTGCTATGGCCAGTGGGAAAACAAAGTTAGAGCAATCTTTTAATTGCCTGTAAGGCACCATTCAAATTCACTGCTGGTTATCCATTACCTCACTTAACAGAACAGAAACAGGTTTCAACTTTAGTGGTGGTACTCACAGCAAAGAAAAACAAAGATTTGTTTTGCCACCACATTCCCAGGGAGATCCTCAGCTATGTGGACAGGACTAAACAGTATAACTGGTGAAAAATGAAGCTAAACTGGAACAGGGGCTTTATAGAAAAGTAAAAGGAATGATGAAGATTAGTGGTCCCAGTGGAGACTGGCAGCCACTGCATGGTGCCATATATAACCCTGGATAAAAGGTAAAATGCTGGATGAAATCCCATTGCAGGGGTGAAATATGGTACAACTCTTTTTCTATACAAGCTTTTTACAAATTACCAATTTTAACATTCTGCAGACTGCCTGGGCTGTCACAGCTTCACAACAGTAGTTATTTATTCATTTGTGTTTACTGATCCTAATAAATACAACAGTCAATGAAAGCTTTATGCCAGTTGTGGGACAAGACCTCCAGGCCACCTTCCCTTACTCAAGGTTTGATTGCTGGGAACGACAACATATTCTGTGGAAAACCCTTCGGCCAGCACAGGTCATCCCCCAAAAGCCTACACCCTACTCACTGTGGAGGCAGGAGGCAGGGGAGGGACAGAGAGCAAAAACCTCGACAACATCAGTCCAGTCACAACCCAAAACCTCAGCAAATTATGGGCTTTTACTAAAGGGAAATTACCTCCACCCCAGGCAGACCCAGCACAAACAGGGAAGGCTGGCTAGACAGCCACTAAGGTGTTTGCAGCAGCCTCTGTTAGGATGATTTTGAACACTGGACAGTCAGACCTCAAACTCCTTCCAACAGTCAGAACACAAATCTGTAGCTTGAAAAGGGAGGAAATTCCAGATCATGCCTACAGACCTCATGATCAGATCCATAACATGATGAAGACTGTGGATCTGAAACTTTACTAAAACCCTCCATGGCATTGGAAGTCCCCTGACAAGAAAAATGCCCCCTGAATGCTCTTTTCAAAAGGGCTTAAGAGGCTGATTTGAAGTGTATTGCCTGAAGTTTAGGCAATGAAAATAAGTGTTCAATCCAGAGAATTGTATGTGAAAATGAGAGCCCAGAAGTTTCTACAGGTTGCTTCAGCAGTCACCTGCATGGTGTACCCTGTGTTTGAGTTATTTCTGCTCAGGACTTTCAGTGAGTGAATGATGACCCTGTACCATAACAGATTCAATTTCGTAATTCTAGCTTCTTAACTCTACCTAGCTTCATAATTCTACCTACTTTTATCTAAATAACCCCAGCCTTTTGGGCATCTATTCAACCACCTAAATTAGCATGAGGAAATTATTCCAATCAATTACCAGAGCTGGCACTAGTAAAATATCCTGTTAAGCAGATGGGAGGCAGAAAAGATTCCTGTTTTGCTCCAAAATTTTGCTAAACTTAATATCAAGTTTATTCCCCTCCACACACCTTTTTTTAATAACTGCAAATTTCAAAGATAAATGGAGCCAGATTCTTTTTCCACTTCCTAGAGAAACTTTAAGGTTCTCCTCAGAATGCTGACGATCTCACGGATCTGAGAAAACATCTCTGCCTCTTGTCTTCTGGCTCACAGGTCAGTTTGTAATCCTTTACTGATCCTAAATATAATAATACCTTTTAGCAAGGATTTCCATTTAAAATATTCATATATTAAAAAGAAATCTGAATAGCCACTGGGTTCTCTAACTAAACTGAGAGCAAACAAAACACTGGCAAATTACTTGAAGTAATCATGTTCATCTAAACAAGAGCCAAATATTTGGACTAGGCAACAGATACCTAACAGCTAAGATTAACTAAGTAAAACAGAATGTAAGGTAATATAGGGATTTAAGTAAATGTAGCCACCTAAATTTTACCTGATTATATGTAAGCATTTTTCCCCTTGACACTGTATTTCTCACTTTTCATTATGAGCAGATTAAATTAAAAACTATTCCTAACAGGGGTACTGAGTTATTTCAGATTATAATGCTATGTATTTCAAAATCTTGACTTCCATGCCTCAGTTAATCCCTTCTAAATGTATTTTCAGATAAGAACAGCAAGACTCAGCTACTCCTCAAGGAAACAGAGAGGGAGATGAAAAGACTCAAAAATCAGAGAAAGTCCAGTGAAGATCCTGCTGCAAAGATTTGGTCAGCAGCAGAAAAAAACAAACCACAGCATTCTTTTTTTTTCCTCACCATGGAAATAATCTCTCTGCAGACAATGGGGAATGACTAAAGAAGTTGCTCTTCCTAAGATTGTTCCTAAGCAGAGAAACTCAGCCCATAATAGATTTCAGATGAGCACCAATGGACAATAGCAAAAGTCACAAAATGCACTGATTTGGCTTCAAAAAGCTGTGACCTTTTCTGCTTCATGTTACACCACTGAATCCATTGAATCACCTCCTCAGTGTTTTTTGTTTGTTTGTTTGATTTTTTGGATTTTCAAAGCTTAAATATTAGATCTTAAATATGAAAACTTCATTTTTCATATTTCTACCCAGAAACTCACCATGACTATCAGCAGAATATAATAAATGAGATACTGGAAGTAGTCCTGTAAAAGTCCTTGGCTTTTGCATCACTGAAATTCTGGGGATATAAATTATGTTTAATGGTTATTAACATTCTTGTTTCTTATTGTTTACAATTTTATTTTAAGGCATATAATGAATGATTCTTTGCCATTAGTAAAAGTTTTATAGGATGGGAAAAAAAAATAACTCTTTAGTGATTAAATTTTTCAAGAGCAGAAAAAAAAAGCCCTTTCAAAAAGACAGTTTTCCTCAACTTATTATTCAAATTTTTATAGTGGCTTACATAGAAACCAATTAGTTTTAATCTCCATTTAATTTTATGGAATGCCTCCAGAAGAGCTCTTAACACAAAGAGAAGAGTCCAGTAAAGACAGTGCAAAGATGATGAGAACTCTGCTAATATTATCCTCAGAGAAATTGCAGAATTGCAATTCTTACGTGTTTCTGACAAAAAGTATGGGCATAATGTTCAAAACTCTCTACAAATAGCTCTTTGAGTTTAGATCGGCAGTGGCTGCACAAGAGCAAATTTCCTCACACAGACACTGGGGTGCAGACAGCAGAATTCAATCCAAAGAGGAACAGAAGTACAAGGAAAAGTCACTTGTGATGCTGAAAACCAAAAGGAAAATACAGAACCTCATTTTGAATAATCATTAGGACTAAAAAACTGTGTTAAAGGATAACACTTTTAAATCATAGGTATTCAAATTTAGAAATATCTCTCTCCTTTTAAATACCTGTTTGAATGAAAGTTATCTTTCTGAAGACTGGCTGGAGTTATACTGATTATTTATCTATCAAAGCCCACTCAAAATCTTTGGTGTTTTTTGCTAGCTTTGACCTGCAAGCGACTGAGAAAGGGCTATTTCTTTGTGAATTAGCAAAAACTCTGCACCTCCCTTGCCACTGCTGCCCAAAACCTTGCTCTTCCAAAATCAGGGGAAAGCAGCTTGCAATACAGCTGCTTAAAATTGTTTCAGAAACTCTTAAGAAACAATATTCTAAAACTGTTTAAGTAATACATTTAGTAAGTGGAGATTGTTAAAAATTGATGGAAGTAATCTTTAAAATTTAATACAGATACCTTACGGTGGTAGCTTCAGTGCTGGGAACCAAGTACTAATTTACAAAAAACCACAAGAGCATTTCAAATGAGACGAAAGACTAACAGATATTAATGCATATTACCACATGGTAATAGCAGGGACAGATTTGTTCATAACTTCGATTTAATACTGAATTTAAAGAGAGGTAAACTGTAGTCTCTTTTGCTATCACTTCTTTCAAATATGACTTTATTTTCTTCATCACTTCATATTGGCTACAAGTTTTTTGGCCACAATCTGTTTTATAAATAGCTCTTTCATCCTTTCTGTGTATTTTGAGATACCAAGGTATCAAGCACTGGGTTTCACCAACAGGAATAAGTCTGATATTGCTAATCTGTGGTATAAGCAAATCAAACTGCGTGACAACTCCAAGAGGAAGCTGGTTGTTAGGAAAGAAGCATGCTAGTAATTATAATTTCTTAGAAGAGAGCATAACAAATGCACTGCTGTTAGATGTGAATTCATTACAACATCCACATTTCAAAAAAATAGGGATGGGAAGGTGCAGCTTTCAGCTCAAGAGCCAGGGAGGGTCCAAAGATCAGGAATTTATGAGGTGATATTAAGCAAACCAAACAGGCCATGGTTTCCCCAAATTAGTAGAATTTCATCAGTGTCAGGACTACATTCCCTTTAAACCTGGTGCTGATCCTTGGTGATCCTTCCTCCTTTTCACTAGTAACTCACACTGGTCCAGATTTGGGTGCTGAATTATCCCCCAAATTGGTCCTACCAGAAACCAAACAAGTAGTTTTCCACTGGCACACCTCTCTGAGACATAATCAGAGATGTATCACTGTGATCACCATACCAGTGCATGCTGATGTCGAAGTAAGGGGACAAACACAGAAGGGTGCCTAAAATCTTTGTCTTGAGCTGCTCAGAATGTTCAGGCTGACATTGAACAGAGAAAACACAAAAGCAGAGTGATGATGCTGGCAAATATACTGGTTCTGCCAGCTACATTTAAGCAGAGGAAGGCTATTAAGGACAGAAAAACTGTGAGGTAAATACTGGCAAAGGGGGGAAAAAAGCAGGAAAGTGCAAGAGCTTAAGGTAGAAAAAAGGTGAAGACAAGGAAGAGTGGAAGGATGCTGAACTGCCAAGGCATGGACACACTCCAGGTCAGAAACAGACAGGTCTGAGGCACAGATCTAACAGCAGTGTTGTTGTAACTAAGTGTTGTGGGAATGAACAAAGCCTTATAAAACTGTCTGGAATGAATGAGTATCACATAGAAACCAGGGGTTTTTTCAGGGTGGAATCAAATACCAAGACACCAGCATTTTTAACATACAAGAATCTTCATTTTGAGGATTTACCTAGAAGAGCTTGGCCAAGTTCTGCTAGGCTTCAGGAATAAACAACTCCTTCCTTTCTCTGCCCTCCCCTTCTCTTCTCTCAAAACCCTGAAAAAACCTGACTGCCATCAGGACAGAGAGAATTTTATATTAAACAATTGCCCTGGCCACCCAGGACCACTCAGTTGAATTAAGTCAAAGGAACCGCTGAAAGGCTAAAAATAGGCATGCGTTTAAGAGCTTTGCTGGCTTCGTTGCAAAACAAAACAAAACACACAACCCCCCCCCCAAAAACAAAAACAAAAACCAAAAGCAAACAAAAAAAACCAACCCCAAAAACAAATAAACAAAAACAAACAAAACCCCCCCCACCATAAATTAGATGCATAAATTTGAAACTGCAAATATCATAAATATCTCTAAGACCTAAAGACACAAAGTATAATTAGAACTAGTAATTAATTCTGGTCTACATTGCCTTGCAAAAAGCTGAAATGAGAGCAAAGTGAGAGAGATACTAGTCTCTTCCCCTTCTTGTTGCTTTGTATTGCTGTGAAAACAGGTTCAGTAATCACAAGAGAGAAAGATAGGAAATTCTTTGCTGTGTGGAGGGGTGTATCATAGCAAGGACACTAAAAAATATCTATAGTACAACACCAAGGGGGCTGACACAGGGAGGATGACACGGAGCAATGCAAGAATTGCTTGATAAGCGTTCTTATTATCACTTTGGTGGTTTTCAGCACTTTGATTTTGTGACAAGTCTTCCTGCACTGTGTCACAAATAATTTATCTCCCTTTCAGACTGTGGGTCTAAGCAGCAGCAGCATTTCTTCCTGCCAGGTTCCATAAGGAAAGCAGGACATCCTCCTGGCACCAGAAATCTGACATGACCACTTTTGTGATGCTCTCACATATTTTTCCTTGGTCTATAATCAGTTTTATTCTAAGTAAAGAGCCACAATGGCTCTTCTGGACCTGCTTCAGCTAGCTAGAGTCATCTGATCAATGGTGGTCTGAGGATGAACCTGTTCAGAACATCATTCAGAAACAGCCCCCCCTAAATTTGTACTGAGAGACCCTGCAGGACTGCAAAGAACAGGCTACATAGATGAGTTTGCAAACATAGCTGAAAGTTTCTGCTACTACAGAAACTACACACATTTCTGCATCTGCTGCAGAGAAGAGTTTATACAAATTCAAAGAGAAAGTGGCTCTGCCAACACAAGTGCCACACCAACACAGTTACCCTGATGTGTTTTAATAGGCATTATGATGTGTTTAATAGGCATTATTTGCAAAACTGTATTTTGATAGATCAAACTAGCTCTCAGTGTAATTACAGCCACTTTAAATGGAAGATACAACTCATCCTTTCAGAGCTCAAACCTGTGAGCCACGAGGAAGTGGCTCAAACATGCTTGAAGTCCTGCCATGGGTGGAGCCTGTCCATATGAGGTCAAGTGGAGACCTCACAGAAGTTGAGTGCTTGATGCAGAATTTATTTGTGAAATTCTGTGGCCTAAGCAAGAGATCAGAACAGGTATTAAAAAGAGTCCCTTCTGACTGTGAAATCTGACAGCCAGCTGATCTCTATATTCCCAGATGAGTTGAATGCCTGCAAACTACCAGACAAAAGCACCCCACGACCTGGAAGTTTCAGAGCAGACACTGCACACCCCAAGATACCATCACAATAATAATTACTGCAAAAAGAAGCTGCAATTTGCCTCATCAGCCTCAAAACAGCAGCAGATTAGGCCATTAGCAATTAATTAAAGATCGATGACATGTAAAACCCCAAGGAACACACATGCAATTACCAAATGTCTCGCTAGAGGAAACGGAAAGAAGGACACTCACACAATCAGTGTTAGAGCGAAAAAGAAAGAATTTTATTTGGGATTTTTACCTATATAGTCTTTGGAGTTTGATCAGGGATTGGAGAATGAGGTTGCCACCTTTCTGAACCCACTGGTCAAACTAAATGTCCATCAATTTGTCCTTCCTCCAGGAAAGGAATGCACAGTTTTCCAAACATCACTCTTTGTTTATGTTACAGTGCCTGAGAACTCCAGGACAGAAATGTAAACATCAGAAGGCTGAAGGAAAAAATCAGGGCGACACAAATATTTTTAAAGCAAGTCAAACCCACAAGTCGTTGTCTGACACTACTGTCCACTTCATCCTACTCCCTTTACAAGCCAAGGGGGCTGTGGGAGGATTACCTACAGAGTTCCACTTGGCAAAGCACATTTCCAACACCGTGCACTGGTCCAAAGCCCGCAGACATGAATCATCATCAGTGAGAGTTTTCTTGTTTATTCCAATGGACCTTGGACAGACTGTAAACATCCTTGCTAAAACAAGTAATCTCCATTAGATATATGCTCTGCTTTCACTGGTTTAATGACTTGGGAATGGCTGGATTGCCCTGTACGATCAAGTTGAGACACTACTTGGTAAACAGCCTGCATATACCATCAGCACTCCCAGAGGGTGCAACACGGGGTTAAATTTAAGTTTAAATAATTGCTTTGCATTGAAATTTAAATTCCTCTGACACGTGCAGGTACATTAGTGAGCATCATAGCCCCTTACAACTGCAAACAGCCCAGTGATCACCGGCAATTAAAAGGAAAAGAATTTAAATAAAACAAAAGGGCAAAAGGATGTGGAATTCCTAGGCTGAATCCCAGAAATGGCTACAGTTTGTCACAGCCTCTGGAATAGAAAGAAACTGTATTTCTTTCCTCCTCGGCTCCGAAGTCCCGAAGGTAATTCTGCCTGAAAGAGTCTCCAGCCAGATGGCTTTACGCTGGATATTATTATATTACGCTCCATATGGTTTTGCTTCGTTTTCTTTAATGAAAGAGTTAAACCCAAACCTCAGCTGAACTACTGGAAAATGATGACGACGATGACAATAGTATCAGGGAGAAGAAGAATAACAAGAAGAAAGAAGCAGCAATTTACTCCCGTACAGAAAACGCAAACACACCACCCCACCCGCCCCCGACCCATGCATTTGCATTCCCATGTGTCCAGTCACACTTACTTACTCCACTCGGACCCTCAGCTGTCCTTCCAAAAACACGGAGGCAGCGGGCAAACCAACGGGAGGGCCACGAGCAGCAGCTGCCACACCCCGAGCGACACACGAACCCTGCCTCCGGCTTGGCTGTCGCCACAGGACCTCGCTGCCACCAACCTCTCCTTCTTCTCCTCCTCCTCTTCCTCCTCCTCCTCCGGCGGTACCCGCGGAGCAGCAGCGACACAAAGGAGCGGCCACGCAACGACAGCTCCCTGCGAGCATGGAATAGTGAGAGGAATCAAGGAATTCATCGTCCACTTGTAGCACAGGAATTAAAAGGGTTTTTAACCCTAAAAAACCCCAACCCAACCCAAATCAAAACAGAGCAAAACAAGCAAACAAACAAATACCACCAAAATCCTCAAGAAAAACCCGAGCTGTATTACCTTGTTGAACAGCTCCCTGGGCTAAATATTTCTGGGAAGTATTCAGGAAGGGGAGAAAGAAAGGGAAAAGATTGGACTGACACAAGATTATGTGGTCCAAGTCTCATTTCTTTAGGTGTCAGGCTAAAACTACTTGGCCTGTATTAAACACTGAATTCTTGCACAGCCTAACCTCATGACGAGGTGCATTCCAGTAATTCACATCTCACCACTGTCCTTTTGCCTTCTCCCCAGGAGAAGTGAATGGATGCAGTTGTGTTTCATTTCAGTGAGATTTCTGTACAACTGCGAGGGATTTAGTTTTTATCCTTGTAATCACGCATATGTGCCCCAGAAGGCAGCATTGAGGGAAAATGAGGAAGGTCTGGAGCATCCTGAGTCCTTGCAGTTCATTCCATGGAAAGGACAGAGAGCTGAGAGTGTTTGTCTCCTGCAGGAACTCATTTTACCCTTTAGATAGCCTGGTCATATGCCATCTATCTCTGGAAGATCCTGACCAAGAAATGGAATTTGATCTGAAATGCTATGGAAGGTGAGGATACAGGACAGAGAATGGTTTTGTTATTCTCACCATAACCATAACTTTCTGCTGAAGCAGCTCAAGCCATTATTCATGGCTTGAGTTCTCTAACTGGAAACTGTTCTGTTCTCACAGCTTCAGTCATGACTTTCAAAAAACTTAAGCTTGGCTCTACAAGATAAAGCAGCATCACAAGAATGGAATGGAGCCTTCTTGCCAGGAGGGCATGAGAGAAGATAAGAGAGATGTTATTGGTAGACTATAAGCAAAAAAAAAAAAAAAAAAAAAAAAAAAAAAAAAAAAAAAAAAAAAAAAAAAAAAAAAAAAAAAGTGATATTGCCTCTGTAATAAAATAAAATAAAATAAAATAAAATAAAATAAAATAAAATAAAATAAAATAAAATAAAATAAGTATGATCTTGTAAACACTTGCACATGATGTTTGGTTCACTTCCACGTGTGGTTAACCCAGATGGCCATGTGACTACAGCTGAATCTGAGATTATGTATCACAGGCCAGTTTGGACAGGAAGACACTGCCTAGAGTGCTGTGCCTAAAAGAAAGGAGACATTTTCTTCTATGACGTGTGTATAATTTGAAGGCACAAAGAAAGAGTCAGAGAAGCAGAACATATAAGTAAGCAAGTCCAGTGGGTATTTGTTTATAGTTACTGGAAGAAGATGGGATATCATCTATGTGCCTTTTAATTGGAAGAAATAGGAAATAAATCCATTTTGTATTCAAGCTCCTTTTACTCCAGAGACAGTGCAGTATGAGGTTTTGCACTCCTGCCAATAGTCATAGTCAAAAAAGTAAGTTACCAGTTTTCACAAAGTTTCATATTGCTCCATAAATATATATTCAGCATACCTTCTCATTTTAATATCTGTGTTATAATTTAACATGTTTGATTAGAGAGATGCATGTGCTGGGAGACTACTGCATTTCTTACATTCAAAAAAAAGGGAAAAAAATCCTCAAATTTATATATGCTGCATCCTTTCTTGCTTTTGGAAAATGAAGGTGCCACCAACACTCCGTATTGACATATTCCCACCTCCCATCCCTCTGTCCAAATAGATTAAAAGAGGGTTTCCGCTCTCTCAGAAGTGTAGAACAGTAAAGCCACTGGAAGGTTTTTGGGAAGAACAGCCCTAATGGAAAAGCTTCATTGTGGTGGTGCATGTTTTGGATTTTACTTTGCTTGTTCTGTTATATGAGTTATTTCCAGAAAGTTTAAGAACTAGCCATTTGTACCTCCCTCCTGTTCCTTTCCCTTGGTTCATCCCCAAGTTGTTTGTCAGATATTCGTTGTGTCAATCATTAGTTACATAACCCTCTGGTCCTGTCAGTCACTCTGGGGCCTCTCCCTGCATCCAGAAAATTCCAAGAGAGGCGTCGAATGGTTGGGCAGAACCAAGGGGGTCCCCTCCCATTTGGTTACAATTTGATGGTGCACCTGTATGTCATGTTAAGAGTCACTCCTTGCTTTTCTGTTATTGTTTTGTCGCTGTTCCCCATCCCTGAGACCCACCCCCCTTTATAAGTTGCTCCCCTCACATTCTCAGGGTCTCTTCTGACACAGAGCCCTGGGGTGAGGATCCCCCTGATCCAATAAACTCTGCAGCCCTGTCTCCGAAGAGTCCCACCTTCTGTCTCCTGCCTTTGCCATGTCCCTGCTTTTGGTCAGCCAAGAACCACCAGTGTTGCCATGGTACCAGGTCTGGCTGAGTCCAGCGACACAGGCAGCCACTACACTCCATCTCACTCATAAAAGCTACACAATGGACAAAAGCTATTATGGAAATCCTGTTATCATTCACTTTACAAAATAAATGGGGAAAAAGTATCTGGCACTGGCTACAGAAGAAAAACTCCACAGTCTGACAGAAAAAGGAACAAGGGGTTAATCAGCTCTAAAGTTATTAAAAACTTTTTTTTTTTCTTTCCCCTTCCCAAAACAGACCTTACTGAAATAAAACAAAAGCAAAATACTCTCTGAGAGCTCTGCCAGTCTCTGTCAGTTACGCATTTTGGGAAATGGGGTGAGTCCACATGACCTCTCTGTTTTCCCCGTTCTTTGAGATAATGCTGTTCCATTTTAGAAGAGCACTTGAGCTATGGTTGACAAGTGCTCTACGCAGTTCTCTTATCACAAAGCCTCAGTAAGGGAAAAACCTGGGCCCTCTGAAACCATCGCAAATCATGTAAGTATGTGGCACTTGCTGATACAGAGGTAATTCAGATCTTTTCTTCAACAGCAACCTGTGGAACAGTTAGAAGTTAGACTGTAGCATTATGAACTACAGAAAATACAGAAGTTTTTGTCTCTAGAGCCCTGTTTTTCTGCTAATGGTGATGAAAAACATTGTGGATCCATGATCTGGCTGAACTTACCTTAAGTTCTCTGCTATAAAAATGGCACAGGTCTCCCTCCTGGGAAATCTTGCATAGTTTCAGACCCCAACCTGACTGGACTGAAGCTGCTAAGCTTGAAGAAAGTTTTAATTTCTTACTCCCCACTCTCCAAAAATTTTTCATCTTGGGGAATATATAAAAACTGTTATTTGTATATATATATTATGTATATATATAAACTATCTCTCAAATCCTAAAGACACTGCAGGAGGAGGCCATGAATCAACAGCCCATTTTCACCATAGCAGATCAGCTGACTTCTTATTAAACCATACTCCAAAACTGAAGAGTCATGAATCCTGCTGAATTTCAGTTTGCTGTTCCAGCCAGGTATTGCATCTGGATTCTTCCCTCTTTGAAGACACACCTGTCAAGTGAACCTGCTTAAACTCCTAGTGAGAAGAAAAGACTGAATATCACCATGATAAGAACAGAAATGCAGCAGGTAGAGATTAGTTTCTGTGTTAAAGAATCTATTAAGTACATAAAAAATACTAGCAACTTTCTCCAGTCTACTACAGACTATTTAACCTAAAATGGTTGACTTTTCCTGAATCTGTCACTTTCTTCCTGAAAACGTGTTTAACTTGAGCATTCTGTCTCCTTCACAGGGCTACATTGTCTATGAGGCTCTAATGTAACTGCAGCAGTCCTTGACAAAATGGCATTCCTACCACATGATAAATGGATTTGCAGCTGTGCAGCAGAAAGAACTGAAATGTGAAAAATAAACTATTCAGTGTTAGGCGCTAGCAATAACTGTATCAAATTGTGATGATCATTCTATAGATATAATTCCAGTGAGAGTGCGTAGTCTTTAATCAACTGTCCTTTTAATTTAACAGTAAATGCCTTCTTTTCCATAGCAAATTATCATTTAGGATAGCTCCTAGACGTCTTCAAGGAATTCTCCCACACATCTACAGTCTACATGTGCTAATTGTCTTTTAAAGACTGATTCTGGCTGGATGCCACAAACCCACAAAAGTCCCTTCACTAGCAGGGCAGGGGAGAGAAAATACAAGAGGCTTGTGGGTTGAGATGAGAACAGACAGAGAGACCAGTCATTGATCACTGTCACAGGCAGAAGAGACTTGACTTAGGAAAATTAGTTTATTACCAATCAAATCACAGTAGGATAAAGACAAAGGAAACCAAATCTTAAAAACTCCTTTGTCACAACCTCCCCTTCTTCCCAGGCTTAACTTCACTCTCAGTTTTCTCTTCCTCTTTCCCCTCCATGATTCAGGGAGAAGAAGAATAGGGTTTCTGGTCATTTTATTAAACATTCTCTCTTTCTTCCTTGTCATCACTGATGGTCTTGGACACGGCCAGAGGGTCCATCCTAGAGCTGGCTGGCACTGGCTCAGCTGGACACAGGAGAAGCTTCCAGCAGCTTCTCAGAGAAACTACCTCTGTACCACTCCCCACCACCCAAATCTGGCCATGCCAACCCCGTACAAACAGAGTTTACTTTATCTGCTGTTACAGAGCAGTTTTTATTCTGTCAGTGAAAAACCAGCCCACAAGAGCAGCAAATTAATAGCACAGAAAAGGTGGCCCCTGATGCAGCTGGGCTGGGTGATTAATACCAAATAGAACACAAGTCACTCAAGTTTTTCAGACTCATATGTCCTAAGAAATTTAAGGCCAGATAATGAATGTTTTTTTTCCACACAGCTCTTTTCACCTTTGAGATCTTAATCAGAGCAGCTGCATTTTCTTCACTGGTTTTCCTCACTTTGCAACTCCAGCTTCTTAAGTCGGTCCTCAAATTTTTGAATGTTGACTCGATGCTTCATTAAGAACATCCCATTTAAATGAAAAACAGGTATGTCATATTTGTATTTATCATACCACGCTGAGTTCTCCGGAAGGGTAATATCCACCTCCTGCAAAATAAACTGTATCAGAAAAGAAGTATGTCAGTTCCCACTGGATGCTGAAAAACAATACCTGCTTGTCCTTTGATCAGTGTTTCCCTCAGAAATCCAAGGCTGTTTTCTTGAAGCTTGTGGGTTTATTCTTTGCATTGTAGATAAGAGTCAGGTCTTTTGAGTACAAAATTTATGTAACTACAACCCTTGGCTGCCTCTCCACAAACGACCCTCTCCCTAGCCCACAATATTCTTGTTCCACTGTGCAGAACCACTCTCCGGTGGGCAGCAACCTCAACAAATACACAGCTGGGAACAAAACAGGCAGCAGAGTGCAACAGCTCTTAATGTTTCCATTGAAAGCTTCATCCTTCAACACAGAGACCAAAAACTGGTTAAAGAATGGCAAAAATTGCAGTCACGCTCAGTACATATATTCAAAGCCTCACTTAGTAACATCCTTCCTAAATTGTAACAATTACCTGCCTCATAAAAGTTGCAAAGTCCCCCTTCAAAAAAAGCAACAGTACTTACTAAAGGAGTATTTTCAAGAGCTACGTGTTGGTTTGATTTGACAATACTTACTTGAATAGTATTGTCACAAAATGCTTTTGGATAATGAGTTTTGTGTAAATCATTGCTGAAATTGTCTTGAAGAGATCATTCGTGAAAGAATAAGAGATGCAAATAAATCCAATCAATTTTGTTTTTACAAAGAAAGAATCCTGATTAATTGTTCTTTCCATATAGAATATACAGTATTTCCATACATTACCTTTCTCTTGTATGGCTCAAGAACTTCTTTTGCTTCATCACATAGAGGGCATGGTTTCTAAACGAAAACATTCAAAGTAGCTTAGAGCATGCAGTAAAACACAAAAGTTGTTTGTACTGTAAAATAACACACATGGACAGGATCATTCATTACTGTAAATGCAGGTTCCCTTCGCTGCACCAACCACCTTGTCATAGAGCTTTCTAAAACTTTACTTACCACTGCAGTATGAATGAAAAAAACCCCCAACAAACTATCCAGCCACTGAATTTAATTATTTTACATTTGCTATTCCATTTCTCATGGAAGAAATTAACAGTCTTCTAAAAGCTGATTCAAGGGTATGATCCTAAGGTCCTGCAGAGACCTCTGGTTTTGGTCAGCAATGGATATTCAGAGCACTGTCACCACAAAGACAGCTGCAGGTACCTTTCCTACTAAAAGAGGAATGAGAACGCCACACAAGTAACTTCCAGCCTGTCTCAGATAAGACACATGGCTCAGTTCAAATGGGAAAAGAAGGCAATTTAAGACAACATGGGTAGCTTTGCCTGGAAAAAATGAAGCAGGATCTTCCACTCTGCACAGCTGTAAGGAAAGTAATCTCCAGAAGGGAGAACTGGCTAACAGCTGCAGTGTTTTGACCTGTGATGGGGTCAAAAAACTCTCACATTTTTGAAAAATCCCTCATCTTCCACTACGGTTGAACATCTGAGTTGTGCTGACCACCCAGGCCGTAACTGAAGTAACTCATTTGAAGGCAGGCTGTTCCAATGTTTTCAGGAGCGCGGAACTTGGCCTAAAATTCACTGGCAAAGTATATGGAGGTGAACATGTTTGCTCTGTCCCTCTGCCTCAAAACACCTTCCACACCTGGAAAAGACCTTCTCCTTCTCCCACTGAAGAATCTTCCTAGGGCTTTGTAAAATGTGAAGTTAATCTGAAACACTTACTTTTTATTTCCTGCATGTGAATTATTTTTGATTAAACACTCTACTTTTATTTAGATCTAATCCAAATTGCCTTTCCCACACAGACAAGTCCTTGTGCTCTGAAAACCTATGCAGGACACTAAAGTGCTGTGTTCTTCATAGTTCTGGTTGCTTTTGGAAAGACTGGTTTAACAGATATTGGTGAATGAGAGGAATGACCCAGAATTCTGCACATTAGTTTTGTAACACAACAGGCTCCTTCCAGTTAAAACAGGACACATTTGGTTCTTTCTAGACCTGTGGAGAGCTTCTTAACATACTAGGGACATAAATACATTTGGCAAAGGAGGCTAACTTTTAGGGAAAAAAAATGGTTTTACTATCATGGCAAGCTTAGGCACTAGGTGGTACTGGTTTAAAATCGAAAGTGAATTATTTTAACAAACAATAAAATCTTTTTAAAAAGCAGATATACATAAGCAATTGTTGCACAAGTGCAAAGGTGGTCAGAAAAGAGGACTGCAAGGGAAAATCCATTTGGTAGTTTCTATCAGTTTGATCCAGAAGTCCTAACTCCCTTCTGCTTTTTCCTCCTCTTTTCTCCTAATTAAAAATAAGAAGGAGCCAAACAAGGGGTCAATTAGCATAACCTAACAATACAGATTAATTTTTTAATCGTCTGTGCTTTTCTTTGTAATTGCAAATGAACATTTAAAGTTAACAGTAATAATTTAGAGCTGAAAACATCTTTATCAAAATGCCATTCCAGAGAACTGCTGGAAATCTGCTACTAGAAAACTTGATTTCACACAGTTACAAATTTTATGACACGAAGAGCTTTTTTTCCCAACTATTAACCCAAAGGTAAGAGCATTATTCCCTACCTTACCCCATTTGAATTATGAATGAGTTGAGGTCGAATGGGGCAGGGGGAGATAAAACTGCAGTTTTATAGTTTTGGTTATTTAATGGATGCTGACCTATTATTTATCACACAGTTTAAAAACTCCTGTATAGTTACTGCTGAAATGAACAAACATTGTGGAGGAGAAGAAAATTAATTATATTTAAAACCACCATACTAATGTCAGCACTCTCAGTGCTTTGCATTTGTAGTTATTCTCCTGTTGAAGGCTACAACATAACCCACCCTGTGCAATTCTTTATAAAACTGCAGAACTATGCAGGCAATAATCAAAAACAATTCATGGAATGTGACAGTCCACAAATGACCCTTCCTGCTCATCTAATCTGTTTTCTAGATATGCCTAGGAATCCTACATGGATTTTATCTGTTGCAAATAAAGCAAAAAGAGGTAAAACAAAATCTACTTTTCCCTCACTTGCTCCCAACACTATTTGGATACATTTTACAGTCTCACAGGTGGTGCTGAAATTAAAAACGAGCACTTTGAAGAGCCCGCTTTGACTGTTGATGCTTATGGTTGGCAGATTGTGTACAACAATTTATGTCTATTCTCCATTTTCAGGGTGAAACACTGGCAGCTGGGCCAAATCTTCAACTAGTAAATGAACCATAGAGCCACTGACACAAAACTGTCCTGGAATATTTGTTGACTGCTAATTCTTGCTTGCTACAATGAGAGCAGGACTATGCTGCAAAGCCTGGTGTGCAGAAACCCACTAAAGTAAAACACTTTGAAGGATGGAAAAAAAGGGCAAGGACAAGCCATTTCCTTGGCTTCTGAATCTATGATTCCTGTGTATCAGAGCTGATAAACACAGTCTTGACCAGCCTTATTGTGTAAATAGCTCTTACCTTGGTGAATAAAGTCAACACTGGCTTATTTGCGCTGGCTGAGCAGACTTGCCTCCCCAGTGGGCCGAGTGAATGCCTCACTTGTGGCAGAGCTCTGCTCAGAAAACAGAGCACCATCATCCTGTTTCAGGCAGAAATAAAACTCTAAGTTGTTCTGTGCCAAGTTATAGCTCATGAAATTTAATGTCAGGATAAATGCGATGCTTCTGTGGTGGCTGTAAATCACATACAATCAAAACATTCATCCCAGGGCTTTTATGCTCATGGTATCAATACATTCATCATGGAGGTGGTTTACTATGTGGCAGGCTAGAAACATTGTGCAGCTTGAAACCAGCAGTTCCACTAAAAAAACATGAAAGAGCAACAGAACACCTATGTTTTCTTGTTGAAATGCCTCTTTTAAATTCCCTAATATGAATGCTGACATAAATGCATTACACTGTTCCAGCTCCACAGATGCCAGCTAGAATTACATATTTAAAAATGCAAAGTACCATGCTTTGAACCTCTGTAATCTTGCTGCAGTGTTTGACATAGTCTACTTACCTGAATTATTCCATCAAGAAACTAATCTGCATATAATCAGAATATTACTATAATGTGTTCTGCAGCAAGTAAAAAGCTGCAGTGTGTAAAAAGCTGCAATATTAACTTGGTAATATTAAAAGCATTCACACTACCCCAAGTCCTTCCTGCAACAGCAAACTGATTGATGGGTTTGTGATTCTTTTGAGAGAGTTTGAATAAGTTAATTGTTAGTGAAGGGCACCATGTTGGAATCTTGATGTCACCTGTTCATAATGTCATTAGTAACAACACTACTTCCACCAAACTTTCGTCCTAATGTGGCCTCTACAATGTATTTTTAGGACTGAGGGGCAAAATACCTCAGAAGCAAAAGGGAATCTGCATGGTGATTATGAGTGGATATGACACCTGTTATCAAAATTTACATACAGAAAATGAAATCAAATGCCTTTTACCCAAAGCAAAACTGATTCTGCTCAGTTTCAGGCTTGACTTAAATGTACCTTTATTATCTAAAGCTAAACACACAATATGATGTCACAGTTTTAAACAGCTGAAGAGTGAACAGGATTTCATTTCAACTGCTAAGCATAGTTTAGGATGTTCAGTAAAACAGAGTCCAGTATTCTTTTGCTTCACTGGATCTCTCAGTACTAATTTCACAAAGCTTTTTTTTAAGAGGACAGATTATCCAGAATAACCACTAAGGAAGAACACTGCAGTGAATTCTAAACTTTAATGCTGTATTTCTAAGCCACAATAACAAGAAAATCAAATGGGTGACAAGGCACTGCTCCACCGATCTCCTTGCCCAGCCAAAAGACATCAGTTGTTAGTTAGAGTCAGCTGCAAAGGGCAGAGCAGTAAAATTCCTGTCACTGAGCAGTGACTGACACAGCACACAGTACCAAAGGTCACAGTTCTTGGCAGCTACTGCATTTGTTTCACTTTGCCAGGTGGAAATAAAAGTGCCTGGGATTTTGCCTGTTAAATATAAGAACAAGCTTGGAACCTTTTGTAAAAATGCAGATCTAGATGACAGGAAGAGCTTTAGTCAGATGTGGAAAATTTTTAAACATTAAATAAAAAGAAGTCGAAAATGGATGCAGTTTTGGCATGAAATATTTCCAGCATGTTGGCTGGATCACATGCAAGATAAAAAATGGGGCGGGGGAAGGGTCTGCTTTCTGACAAGTTTTTTATGAATGTCTTTGTTGCCAGCCTAGCAAGCCTTCCAAATGAGGAAGATGCTCTCCAATTGTTTTGTGGGTAGCACAATGAATAAAGCACAGATTTTCATAGATTATGTTCTCCCTTCCACACACATATATGCATGAAACAGCTCCAGTTCAGTCCTGTATAGTATTTTTTTGATCCCTCCATGCTCTGTTATTCTGAGGACAACTCCAACCAAAACATCAGCTGACGGGGAATAAAGAAAACAATAACAGTACCTGAGTTTTGACACCCCACAAAAAGAAATCAGCCAGCAGTGCCTTAACTTTCTTACCAATTTTACATAATCACAAGCAATTCTATCTTCAGAATTTACTGAGCAGGACTGCTACTGAAGAAACAATCTGCTATTTCCAGGGCTAGCATGAGACTGATTGGATGTTTTTATAAATAACTGAAAGAAAATGGAGTCCTGTCCGTCTATTTATTCACCTAAGTAAAATTATATCAAAGACACTAAAATGCACAAAACTTTCCATATAATTATTCTGGATGTCTCTCTAGACTACCCTCAATTATAAAGATTTGCTTGAGGGAAAAAAATTAGTAAATAAATGCAAAGAAGGATGTTTGTAAACTTGAGAATTTACCTTTCCCTACACCACAATGCTACAGACTTAACAAATTATTCTTTCAAAAGAATAATTTGGACTTGACCCATGCTCTATTTTGCAAAGCCAAGTTGGACTCAGCTCCTGTTTAATAGAATTCCATCACCCAATAAATTCTCACCTGCAGGAAAAGTATCCATTATTTAGATGAGGTAACTATCTGTATAAAATTAATCTCAGCATCAAAGACAAGCATGTATGGTTTTTTTCTTGAAGTATTTACCTTTTAAGTAATAGCTGAAAGAGAATGGGGAGAGCAAGTAGGTGCAAATATCAGAATGCTTGTTGATGGCATTTAAAACACCTATCTCCTGTTGTCCCTCATTCATAAACAGCTATGGCCATCAAGGAAACTGAATCTTCTGGCAGTTTGTGTTTGATTACCTACCAAGGAAATAGTGAACAGGAAAATAGGTGCCAAAGCCACAGACCAAGGAGCCCAAGTGAGTGGGGACAACAAATCTTGCAGCTATGGAGATCCCCACGCAGCTTTTACCCCACCAGATGTTCAGAGAAGGCCTGCAAAATAAAAGAAAATACTTTTGCACAAGCACATAACTCTAGAATTCTTTCAGGGAGAAGGATGTTCTTGTAACAACTCAAAAATCAAATATATCATCAGCAATTCCAGCTGTATCTGTGGGGTGATGTTATACATCAATCACTGCATGTTTCCATGCATTTTCTCCTCCAAAGTACAGTAACCTGGGGAAAATTCCATAAACATACTGCATTCCATCCCAGAAAGAATGGGAGAAGTATCACTTCAACCCAACAAAACCCCCATTTTTTTCAGCAATCCCTCCAGGAGTGTGCATCCTAGAATCTGGTCCATGGTCACACTCCAAATTTCAGGTAATTTAAGTAACATCCAACAGCTTGTTGTAATGTCCTGTTCTGAATACTGTACAGGACTTGCACAAAACAACAGACTGCTACTATAATGTAAAGTTTGTAATGGAGTTTAAAATATAATGTTAATAGTAGCATAGTAGAGTATAATACATATCATATATATTATAGAACACAGCATGTAATATTTTTATATTGCCATGTATCTAATGAAATTATATTAAAATCTTAGATGCTACACATCCTATAACATTATAATATTAACAAATATATCAACAACATTAAAATATTAGGATATTGCTGACATTAATACATGTAGTATTTATATAGACCAAATAGAAGGTGATATTAATATATAATTAATATGTAGTATTGCTTTGATGTATTGATAATTGTATTAATAATACTGTTGTTATCCTCTATATTTAATATGGAATCAATATTATATAATTATACATAGATAATACATAAAATAGAGTAGATAATAATGCTGTATATTAATTATGTTTATTATCTGATATATTATGTATATACTTTATGTATATGTATAGCCTGTATGTTTTAGGTATATACATGTATAAATATAAATACACACCTATGTATATATACTCATACATACAGACACATATACACATATATTAACATAGATCATATATACATATCTACATTATACATATGTATACATATATATACATTTGTCTACATGACACATTATATATATACATATATGCATACATATAAAATAGATAACAATATGAATTATATATGTATGCATATAATAATATAAACATAGAAGATACATATTTAGTATTGTATACATATAAGGTACACATATTTGTGCGATAATATAATATAATATAATATAATATAATATAATATAATATATAAATATGATACCATATAAAAAGAGCGTAATAAGAGTTTTAAACATTTCTATTTGGAAACTTTTGAGGTAAACCACCCCAATCATCGCCGGCGAGGCCAACAGGGTACAGTGTATCCAGAGGACTCCTCATTATTCCCCGCAACGCGCCAGCCCTACTGGTGGTGCCGATGCTTGCAAACCTGTAATCGGACCCTCCCCAGGAGCCGGGGCACCGCGCTCCGCAGGGGCCGCGGAGCCGCATCCCCGGGGGCAGCAACCTCCCTGGGGGAGCTGCATAGTGGAGCGGTGCGGCAGGCTGCAGCCCCAAGAGCCAAATCCCAGGGGAGCAGCATCCCGAGGAATCAAATCTCGAGGAGTCCAATCCCGAGGAGCCGCAGCCGCTCCGTGTCGGGTTCGCTCGGTCCCGCACCCACCTGCGGGATCTCCGCTGGAACGCGCGGGCCGCGGGCGGGGCCGCGCCGGCTGTGACGTGACACCGCCACGAAAAGGAAGCGACACAGGCTCGGGAAGCGCTCCCGGGGGCGAACGGGGAGGCCGGGTTCGCAAGAGAAAGTAAAATGCTAACAGTAATAGCAATAACAGTAATGTAACTGCAATAATAGCAATAGTAATAGCAATAATAATTACACAAAGTTTTGTTAATAAGTTGCAGATTCACCATGGAAATTGGTGTGTTAGTCCCTGAGCTAATGCTATGAGTGCATGGAGATGGCGCTTGGATAAAAGGGGTACGGTGAAAGGTAGGGGAGAAAACAGGAAATTAGAAAAAAGGAGGGGAGAGAGGAGGGGAGGAAGGGAGAAAAAAGGAGGGGAGGGAGTCTGTCCAGATGATGAGATGCCCAGGGTCCTGGGGGCTCCGAGAGTCTTCCGTAGTCTCATTTGCCCTATAAATCAACCTTTGGTCATCACTTCATACACACTTCTGTACTAATGCTGCGTTTTATTTGTTGTGACCTAGAACAAAGATGTTTGTCCCAGAAAAGCACTGCCTTGCCTCTGTGCGGTCCCTTTTCCAGTCACATCTTGCTTTTCCTCAGTTTGTTGGCAACAACAACCCTTGGTTGGCTCAACAGTCATCAGGCTCCCCATGGCCAGCACCAGCACTGCTCCAGTCCTGTGACCAGAGCACAGTCCTGGCTGGCAGCTCCCCCACTTCCCTCACTCCATGCCCTCTGGTATGTACCAGAAAGTGGGCAGCAGCCTCAAAATCTTCTCAATCCTCCTGCAACATGGATTTTGGGCACCCACTCAAGTGGGTGTACTATATAATGGAAAAAAAAAATCCACATTATTGGAAAGTATCATTAGAACACAAAGGGTGTCAACAATGAAAGCACACAGGGAAAGAGCTAGGCCTGTTAAGTTTAGAGGTGACTGAGATGGCCTCTTATTAGTGCATATAAATATCTCCAAGACAGGTGCAAAGAGGATGTTCTTGACACTCCACTTCATTACTCTGAGGTGTTTCAGTTCTCAGGTGTGCTCATTTTCCTTTCTCCAGAAAAGTTTTAAGTAAAAAGTAGCAAGTGTCCACTGATGGGCAACTAAAGCTGCAGGCTCATGTTTACATACAGTTGGTTGTATTTCTGTCAGGATTTTGGTTTTGCCATAGTAGTTGTCCCTAAGCGAGAGTAGGAGACAAATCTTTCAAGTAGAGGCTCAGGTCATTTCCCCTCTTCATCTGTGCTTTAAGAAGCACAACCGCACATAGGGGAAAGGCTCTCCAGGGGTGTGACCCTACCCTGCTGATGTGACGTGTAATTAACCAGCATTTAAATTAACAAGCGGGAGAGCTCGGGATCCTAGTGACTGATTTCCAGCCACTATCTTAATCCCTCCTGTTGCACAGAGATGTAATGCTGGCAGCTGACAATGGCTGCTCATTTTTTCCCCAGCATCAGAAATTCCAGTGTCAGGCTTTGGTGTTTGGTGCTGGTACAGGACAGAACTGACAAGCCTCACACAAAGGAATTGCTGAGCTGGCTCTCACCTGAGTTTTACTCTCTCAGAAAGGACGGAAGGACATTCAGAGAGAGGGCAGAGGCAGGTTGAAAAGCACGTTTAAGTAAAGAGATCAGCATGCTCTTGACGCCTCAGGTCTCAGATTTATTTTATCCCTCTCACTCCCAAAGCAAGTCTAGCCTTCTCTGGGGCATGTGTCTAAAATTCCCAGAGGAACGTGGAAGAGACAGCTTCCATAACTGGTCAGTGTATTTAAACAAAATTGCTGCTCAAGGCCAGAAGTGATCTGGCTGTATTTCTTTCCTGGTTTCAGTAGGATTGTCATGCTGCCTAACTCAGTTCAATTAACCAAAACTCTGGTCCTGCCAAATCAGAATTATCTTACACTGCCAGTGTAAGAACCGTAATGAACTGCCACTGTGTTCATTGTTGTGCACTCAGGTGTGGACTGGTTTCACCCTCAGATCAGGTTATTTTTAGTATGATATAAATATGTTTTTAAAAAAAAAAGTTGGAAGAAGATGGGAAAAATGAAAAAAGAAAAATATTCAATAATAAAGTGGTTTCCTTGTGCTACAAACATCTGCTTTGTAATCAACCAGTTTTGTTTTGGCAGGTTTTTGATATACCACTGTAGATATCTCAGCACAAAATTAGCTTTGGTTTTAATCCAGTATTTATGAGACGGCTCCTCTTCGTCTTCATAGTGACAGATGCAGAACGAATTATTACTTAGACCATGTCTCACTATCACTGTGCTTAGGAATGAGATGGATTGCTGTAAAGTTTGTTATTCAAAAATGTGTTCTGAGATGTGAAAGAAGTGCAACTCTATTTTTCATTATGGTATATAGGATATCTTTAAATTTCAAGCACAGTTATGACTCAATGGTTAAATTTGCTGCATAGGTACCATGCTATGATGCACAAGTCTTCCTTTTTTTTTTTTCCCCTTCATAAATACATTTCTTAAATAAAATGTGGACATGATTTCACAATCCAAACCAAAAAGAACTCATACTCTGATTGATTGCATTCAATTTGGTTCTCCTCCAGATTTCTATTTTATTTCTCTGTGTTATTTTGACTTAGAATCACAGAATCACAGAATGGTTTGGGTTGGAAAGCCCATCCAGTGCGACCCCTGCCTGCTGTGTTCTGTCATGTATAATGGTTTGTTCCTTTCCCCCGCTGTTTCTAAGGAATGTTGCTTCCCAAGTTTGTCCCTTCACCTTTCTCTACCAATCCTAATGTATCATTCCCAGCCTCCTCCCCTGAATTCTGTCATTCGGTTGCCCTCCCTTGCTTCTAGAAAGTTCGACGAAGGACGTCGAATGATGGGACAGAAACCGAGGAAGTTCCTCCCCTTACTCCTCCATTGGGTTCCTGGACTGTCCTTCCTATCCTAACCCCTTCCCATCTTGCCCCTTATTGGTTCCCTCCTTCAGTACCTCCTGTTTATAAGTTGCTGTCCTTCCCTGTCATAGGGGTGTCACCTGGAGCAGCTCGGCTTAGACTAATAGCGCTATCTGGGGACTGTGATAAAGGTCTTGGATTTTGCCCTCTGACTGAGCCTGACTCGTTCCTCCGCCCGTGTCCCAAGCCTCTCCTGCATCAAGAGAAAGGATCCCTTGGCCGCCCCTCAGGTTCTGCTGATCTTGAGGAGTGTCTCCCGCTTGTCCTCTGTCTGTGTCTGTCTGGGCAGACAGAGGCTTCACTCCTTGTGAGAGACACTGCGACACCTGCCATTGGCAGGGACACTTCCCACTATCCCAAGCTGCTCCAAGCCCCAGTGTCCAACCCATCCTTGGACACTGCCAGGGATCCAGAGGTAGCCACAGTGTGAGAAACAAGATTCGAACAACTCCGAGATGTTAAAATATAAAGTTAGAAGTTGTTAGTTATAAAACTGTAAAGATAAAAGTTAGTTTAAAAATTGTAATAGTGTTAGTTATTAAGAACTGTCTGTACTCATTTTATATCCCCTACCCTAAAAACACTACTTATCTCTCCCGTTGCCTCCTGTCAGGTTAGACCACTTCTGTTCTCCCAACATCACCGTTCCCTCCCTCGACTTCTGCTTCTCTCTATTTTTTCTCTGCACTGTTGCTCCAACCCCGTCCATCAGAACCCTACACTCCGCCAATGCTGCTCCCTGCTCCGCAGTGCCACCTAATATGGAAATGAAGAATCCCATGATGTAACGCTTTCAAAAACAAAGACTGACTGCTCTCCCAGACAAGTCAAGGTAAGACTGATAAGGGCAATAGAAAAGGCATGAAATAAGCACTGTTTGCAGCCACCGAGGTGAGTCTGAACTCTGCAGCCTCTGACTCGCCGTGACTTAAAGATACTCTAAAGGAGTGACCCCCGGCTAGTGCGACCCAAAACAGTTTCTGGGCGACTGCCGCGAGGCAAGAACTCCCACTGTGCAGCACAAATAACAGAATGAACTGCACCTTTCCCTCAGCGGTGCGGCTCAGCAGAAGTTTGTGAGCAGCGGAGAGCCACCCCTCCATACCTCCCCCTTTTCTAAGGGCTGAATTAATAAAGGCAACTAAAGGAGGAAACATTGTATCCTGCACATTTATAACAACAGCTTCTTTAGGCACCCTGTGCTAGGGGCTCTCCACCCTCCCAGGGAAATACTTGTTCCTAATAACTGGGTTAAATCTACCCTTTTTCAGTTTAAAGCCATTCCATGCCTCAAATCCTGGAGTCAGTTTCAAGCATCTCACTCCAAGGAGGACACGGAGGGGCTGCAGCGTGTCCAGAGAAGGAAATGGAGCTGGGGAAGTGTCTGGAGCACCAGGAATGGCTGAGGGAGCTGGGAAAGGGGCTCAGCCTGAAGAAGAGGAGGCTCAGAAGGGACCTTCTGGCTCTGCACAACTCCCTGACAGGATGGGTCAGCCAAGGGGGTCGTGCTCTGCTCCCAGGAAACAGGGACAGGAGGAGAGGGAATGGTCTTGGGCTAGGCCTGAGGGAGCTTTAGGATACTAGGTTTAAAAAACTCTTCACTGAAAGTGAAAGGAGTATCAAGCATTGGAACAGGCTGCCTGGGAGAAGGAATCATTTTGCGCTGGTAGTAAGCAAAATTCTTAATACTCAAGGAACTTGAGTATGGAAAAGGTAACAAATAAAATTAATAATCACAGCAACACATATTCAGTGTTAAAAACAGGCCAGGAGACCTGCTCCTTTAGAAAGGCCTTTATTAAATTCGGCTCTTTCAATGGGAACTCAAGGGGTCACCCCGCCACTGCTACTCCCTCTCAGGTCGCCACTGAGGAGGAAGTGCAAGACATATCTGCCGCTCACACTACAGAGTCGGGATTCCTGCCTCACGGGAGTCCCCAGGAACTCACTTGGCTTGTGTGGTCTAGGGGTGTCACCTTTGCTGAGTGTTTTTGTGGTCATGGCGAGAAGGTAGAAGCTGTCCACAGGTAGCTGCATGTTCTGTTTATGCCATAGTGTCTTTCTTTGGTCTGGATTTTGTGTTGGGTCGTTATTTTAGGGGCATTTTGACAGTGATTGCACTTCCGCTTGGAGCTGAGCATCATGGGAGTCCTTTGATTTCCTTATTAGGTGGTGTCAGCAGTTTGATGAGCAGGCAGGGAGCAGTGGAGGCCTAGCCCGACAGAAGGTGAGAGGAATCTGGGGTTTGGGGAATGTACAGCTTGGAATACAGAAAAATAAGGTTTGAGGGCACAAATTCTGGCACAGTTTGAACTGACAGCATAACCTACAACAGATGGTGCATAACTGGGAATCCTTCAAATTCTATTAATTTCATTCACTAGCTTCAATAAGGACCTGAGAAACACCAGAAAAATGTGTTAGAGAATTTGCTTCTAATAAGAAAGAAAATTTTTGCTGTAAAAAGAACAGCTTTTAGAGATCTTAGCCTGAGGAAAAGCACCTTGAGGAATATGCTTTAAAAAAGACCCATGAAGTATTCCTTAAACTATGAATGCCAATGGAGGAGGATTTTGATTTGCATAAATGACCTGCAGAAGGGAGGAAATTGCCTGCCCATGAACTTTTTACTGTCTGCTGGGGATCATACCAGCAATTAAACATAGTGACACATAATTGACACAGTGCAATAGCGATTTAGGCAGCACTTTGAATTTATTTTTGTATCTCATGTTTTGTACTGGACCATTGCCATGGTGACACGTGGTATCCAAGTATTAATTTACCAAGAAGGCACTCAGTTCCAGCCTAAGCCAGAGCCCATTGGAAATCAATGCTACTCTTTCTCTTCCCTTTAAAAAGCTCAGGTCAGGCCATTCTTCTGCATGCAGCACAGAAAATAATTTGTGGTATATTTGGTCTGAGTGCTAAGATGCAATTGTGTTTAGCACCTTTTTTAATGGCAAAATTTACATAAATTCCAGATCAGTGGAGAGTATTTGAGGGAGATGGAAGTTTTTATGGGATCTAGGATGAACACTTATTTTCAAACAAATTAAGGCTGCTCTGGTATATGGTGTCAGCAAATGCCCTACTCCCCTCATCTTGGAGATTTTATAGTTGAAGAATAAGAGGACAGTGAAATAATGTGTATAATTTTGGGCCATGTAAATTATATGAGGGTTGCAGCAGTCACTTTGCTAACCAGAATTTTCCCATCACATGCTCACTGGGCCTTTGATTGCTCCTAAGTGACACATGAACAAATAGCATTTGCTTAGCATTACAAAGTGAACAGCAGAATTTTCATTTTACTCCTATACATTAATACCTTTTTCCTAGAAGTGTCTCCCTGTGCTTTGTCTCCAGGGCAAAACGAGCCTCTCCTTGTAACATCCTGCAAGTCTCATCACTTGAAAAAATACACTTTGAAAGAAAATGAGGGGAAAGACTGAGTGTGAGGCTCTGCTATGGTCTTGAAATGAAGAACAATTTCTTTTCAGGCTAATGATGTAGTTTGCAATGATATGTTAAGTAATGAAGTTAATATAAAATGCGTTTCTTTTATTTTCTCCCACATAACATGGAATTCTAAAGGAAACGGATTTTCTAATACCTTACACTCTTAACACGTCTTTCAAATTAATGCAAAATATAGTTACTACTATGTGAAAGTTGCTTTTTGCTGTAATTTCTGATTATTTTACAGTGAAAAGTCATATTATGCTCCTTTGTTAAAAAGCTAACAAGAAGTGTTAAGACTGCTAAAACTCTGTATTTTGAAGTCCACCTAAATAAAAAAGCTATGTCTTTACATTCGAATTTACAATTGTTTTAATCCTAGGTATCTGATTAAAGTCAGCATGTGGCAGAAAAATTCTAGTCGCATGATTTTTTTTTTGAAGAGACATTTTGTTTCTTTCTGCTGTTTCTCCATTTGCTACCCAGTAAATAGCTGACTGACCACCAGAATAATCTATGTTATAATCCATTCCCTTTAATGCCATGGACTTTTTTTGCTAAGTGTTTTTGTGTTTTGCTCAATTTATAACGGCAGCAGTGTGGTGTTTTGTGTTAAAATCAATTATAAAATTACTTCAAAGTTAAAACTGAAAGGTGCATTGGACCATTTCAGTTAAAACCGGAAGCTGCACTGATACAGCAAAATGCTGATAGTGGTTCAGCTGCAGTAGAGTTTCCAGGTCTAGAGATGTGATGAGTGATTTTTATCATAAAATTTTTATTTAATCAGTGAGAAGTAAGATGAGAAAAGGCAAATGGGTGCAGCTTCAAAATTCATACAGAGCCTGTCTCCTGAAGAGAACTTTTCCAAAGCATGGGAATGAATTCCTTGTGGATTTACTGTTCTTTTCTTAAACAAGAACCTAAAGTCATGGAAAAACATCCTCCTCATTTGCTGCTCAGCCTTTGCTTGGGTTGTTTTTCTGCTCAGAATGCGATCTAGCACAATGTGATGTTACTATGATTTTTTTTCCACAGATGAGAACTCCGACTTTCTGTGTAAAACCTTGCAATACCAAAAATGTGTTGAGCTATAGATTGCCTAAACATTTCAAGAACTTGGTTTGACAGCAGCAAAAATCAGTTGTGGTGTGTTGTGTGGATCTCTGAGTGGGGCTGATCTCAAACCCTATTCAGAGCTGAGCTTCTAATAATGGGTTTTTTTCAGCATGCAGGGAAGTACTGCCCCCGATACTGCAGAGAGACACACCATGGGCTAACTCCTGCCTTGGGTGTTGCTGTAGTTACGGTTCCACAGTAGAAAACTCGTAAGGGGACAATGATATAAAGTGTCTCATCATACTTATCGACTGCTGTGAGACCTACATAAAATACACAGCCAGAAAGGGTGGCAACTTCATTGCAGCAGCATTTCCAATTAAAGCAATCCTGTTGTAACTTGTGCACAGGTGCTATAAAATATGAACTCCACATTTTATTCATAAGCAATGCAGCTATATCATCCTACTCACCCCCCTCTGTTCTTTCTATTTGATTTAATTTCAGGGCATTTAATTCAGTACTTCACTGGAAATTCAGCACTTTCCTGGAGAGGCTACACTGAAGTTCCCACAATAAAAAAAAACCAGTGTGCTGGCATTTTGTTTTTTCTACCCAAAAGTCAATTTTTAATTCGGAAGTAAAATTTAACAAGACTGCGTAGCTTTCAGTACGCATAAAGGAGAAAACGTACTGTTTTCTAATGACTCCTTTAACTCCTGATTAGCTCTCAGTTTGTGCAGATGTGCGGATTACTGGGTTGAAAACAGCTAAATGAGGTAGGATTCACAATATTCACCTTTTTTTTATTCTCAGTGCTTTCTCTGTCAGTGAATGAATCCTCAAACAAAGCCTCAGCTACTGATGTAAGCTGAAAATTTTCTATTCTAGACATCTCTACTGTCCAGACGAAAATGTAGCTACTTAAGTACCTTTTTTTCTTTTTTTCTTTTCTACTCCTGTTTATTTAGTTTTCAGTTCTGCAGAAGTAGAACACCATCTGCCTCCCTCTGGGTTCTCCACTGCCATCTTGTTTTATTCTGTCACTGTATTGTATTCACTGATTGTAGTGAAGCAGCTGTCCTACACCCCATAATTCCTCAAGTGGAATCATTGGGATGTGAAACCATTCCTCAGCTCTTCCAAGGTATCATCGCAACTTTCCCTGTTGTCCCAAATTCGCTGGGCAAGTAAAAGGCAGGAAATGTTTATTATTTGGCAGAATAGCGACACCCTGTGGATCGTGCTTGACTTTGATTTGAAATACAATCTCTCAGACTTCCTCTGGTGCGTTCTGGTGGATATTATAACACAAGTCAGAAGTTATTTTGGTCCATGAAAGGTAGCAGATTTCTTTTTAAACACCTTTATGATCTGCATATGAGACAAGAGCATGTTTGGGGCAAGATTATTACCTCATCTTCAAGTGCTATTAAAACAAAATTTTGTGTATACTGACTTTCATTATTCCCAGGATGCAATAAAGCCACTCCTAAGGTATTTACAGGCAATTTTATGTCCAACAGTATCGAATAAAATCAGTCAAACTGACCTAGACCTCAATTGGTGCCTCGGGTGGGGATTTGTGAACCTGATCTTGATGTTTAGAAACCTAACACGTATTATTTAAATTCATTTCTCAAATAAGAAGCCTGCTGCTAATTTCTGCAGGCCCTGTGTTCTGGTGCTGCAAAGGACTCTCAGTAATGAGGCAGTGTTCTGACCACCTTCCTGTATCATGCATTCTGTCCCCCTGTGACACTACTGAGTGTCACTGTCACTCACAGCATCTTAAAAAAAACCCTGCCATGCCTGTCAAAGAAAGTGAGGCAGTGACATAAAATAAGACACTGTTAGCACTCTAATTTCTCGTTGTTTAATTTATTCTTTGTTAACCAATCCTAGTATCACTACCATTTGTTTCTCAGCCTATGTGATGAAATTTCTTTATTAATAAATTCCTGCAGAGGTTAGTGCTCTACTTGGAACGAAGTGAAAATGTTGATGTGCTTATGTGTTTTTTTGCTGGCCACCAAATTTTCAGCACTCAGCCCAAGTCCCAAGTGATGGGTTTTGTATCAGCAGTACAGACATGTGCCTTGGCCATGCAATAAAAGCAATAATTAGCGTTTCTAGAAGATTAAATTGTAACTAAAACACACAGAGAAATATGAAGGATTTGCGTTGCGTTTTGGGTGGAATTTTGGTTGTGTAGGTGAAAACAGGGCTCAAGTAAAGTTGAGCTGCCCAGAACCAGACCAACCTGTGAAACTCTGCTGTTATCTGGTTGTTAAGTTTATGTAACATATGCTTATTTGATATACCCCATTCTGCACCTGTATTTCAGGGTTTTGTCTCAGACATTGAAGCAGTAGCTGACATTTTTTTCTCAGATCTACTGAAATGAGAATCACAGCTCCAGAGCAGCAATCGTCCCTCCAGCTGGGACTGGGCTGGAGGCAACACTACTAAGGTAAGAAATCCCAGAGCAACCTAACAACAAATATAAGAAAAAAAAGGAGGAAGAGAACAGAGAAGAGGGTGTACAATTGTGTAAGTCAGAATAAAGAATATCCTTTTGCTTTTTTCTTTCTTGACAGATTTCTATCAGATTACCCCCTCTATGCAGAAAAACTACAGCAAAACAGTGGATATACCTGACTTGCTTTAAAATGACTGCACTGGATCTGTAGCGGGCAAGATACAACATTGCAGAACTCGGTAATTTTTCCTAATGACAAGTTAATTGCCATGTTTAAGTACTAACAGCTGCTAAATTGTTACCAGTATTTACTCATGGGTTTGTATTTTCAATCATCAATTTATACCAGTAATACCCTTCAGATTTGAGCTGTTGGATATTCCATCAGAGGCTCAGGAAACAATTCCATGGCAGGAAATTTACTGAAGAGATCCTGAAAAATAAATTTCATTCTCCTGAATTTTCAAGTGGGGTTGTGAAAGAAAGGCATTATTTTTAAATAAACATCAGGTTCTATAAGTACATTTGCAACCATCTATCCACTTAGGTTCTAATGCAGAACAGAAATAATTATTTTGACACATTAAAAAAAAAGCACAGCTTGAATATGTCAGTATGACATTTCAGTAACTGTGCTCCATCCTGTCTGCAGATAGTGTTGTATGAATCATTAGCAGTTCAAAACTCTCTATATTTAGGTCCTCTGAACATATACCAGAAGTCTGAAAAGGGTGTAGAAGATTTTTAGATCAAATCTGCTTGCATTTAATATAAAATATAAAAAGGTGATAATGAAATATAAAAAAATTCCAAATGTTCAAAATGCAATACATAGTATATATGTTTCTGGGGGTTTTTTTCGTATTTTTTCAAAATTAAAAGTTGTATTTCGTGCTAAAATATATTGTACCATTAGCATGCAAGTAGCATTTCCTGTATTGTGCAACATATAAGGGGTAACTGGCAGACAGGCTGGCTAGGTTATTGCAAAAATTTCTGTAAGCTTAAATGAAGATTGTTACACTAACATACAATGCTTCTTTCTGGGGAAAAAAAAAAAAAGATAAACTGATTTATATATGTACAGATATTTTTACTGATCTCATAGACCTAGTAGCTGCTTTGTAATCATTAACTATTTAGTAACAGAAAAAACTAATTTTGAATTAACATTTATATGTTCTCTGAAGATTTCCTGATCAGTAAGACTGAAGAAGTGCTGCTTTTTGTTCCTTCATAATCTATTTTTTAACATGTTATTCCATGGAAAAAATACTTAAGGTATGTAAAGTGCCACAACTTCACCAGTTTGGTTGTAAAAATATATATTGCTCGTAGGAGTTATATGCATTATAATTAGAAGAAGCCTAATTATAATCTGTGGAGAGTAGCTCACATTCAAGCCTGGACATTCTGTTTCAGGAAAGCTAATGATGAACAGAGTAAGAGTTGGATCTGTCATCAGAAACTTAGGTCAGGTAAAGCACAGAAACATTATAGGCAGAAGCACTTTTTGTTTTCAGACACTAAAATAACCCATTCCTCCCCACCCACCTGCCCCACCACCCACTTTTCTGAAGGGGGATAATAAAACTCCTTAAACTCTGGTAGCTTGGAAAATTCTTGTCCTAATTTGAAAAACAGATCCTCAAGAATTTTACTGAATAGAAGACTACACCTCATAAATAAATAAATAAATATAAACAGCTGCTTAAGATACTGTAATTTTGTCTACCGATATCTCCGATTCCCTGTCACAGTGGTTATTATATAATAAAAATTATACATTATATCTAATAATAACTTGCTCATGTATTTAACAGTAGTGGTATTCTGTTCATAGACTTCTGTACAGAACAAGACTAAAACTGTAAAATAATCCTTTTTGCTGTAGATGTAAAAAACACTAAGAAATGTCTTCCAAATAAGAACTCTTCCTCTTAAATACCTTTTTTTTTCACCTAGACTTCTCCACGAGACAGGAATGTCTGCTTTAGAGTATACTTTGGAATTCATACTCCTGCTTTCATCCAGAGGCCTTTGTGCACTGCAAACACAGAGGAGAACATTTTCATTTCATTTTCAGCCTAAAATCTGGCTGCCAGTGCAGCACCTGAAGTGAAAAACAATTAGTCATTTCTGCTTTATTATATGGGAGAAAGCAAAGGTGATAACCTAGTTTCTAGAGCGATGTGAGCATAGTACATAATTGCAAAAAATACAGGGTAAAATAAAAAAAAACAACAAACAAACCAGCCCCTATGGGTAATAAATAAAGTTATAAATTAATATTGACTTGTTGAGTCCAGACACACACTGAAGCCTCTCTGCCTGATCTGTTGCCCCCAAGAGCACAGTGATTTTGTTATCAAGAATGCATAGTTTAAATATAATTGCTTTATCGATTTCTCTCCCGTTAGGTACCAAGATGAACAGCAGCAGAGAGCTATGCTAAGCACAGGCACATCTGGCAATGCCTCAGAGTTCCAGGCATCATCTCCACATTTTCTTTGCAGTCCTATTTCCATGAGCTTTGAAGCTGCTCTGAGATAAAGCAAAGCAATGACAGCAAATAACTGGTGGCACCTCGTTGAACTTCAGGTTACTGAATTACATTGGAAGGGCAATAATTCCTACTTTTGCTTTTCTAGCCTGGCAGGCATTTCTAGTCTTTCAGACTTCCAGATTTGCCAGAAAATGTAGCTGCTAATACACACAAGTTGTGTTAAATTGGAAGAATATCCACTTAAATGTTTTAAGTTGAATTTGAAATGCGAAAGAAGTAATCCCAAAACACAACTATCTTTTGAAAAAGTAAGTAAGAAAACACTAAATTCTTTAAGAGCGTTGATTAAATCCTCCACTCTTTTAAAGGCTAAGGATGTTATGTTTAAACTGTGAGCTAAACATGTGAGGGATTGCCAATGATTCCCAATGCAGCTGGCAGGACAGCATTCGATGCCAGGTAGCGAATGGTGCTTCCAGTGTCTGTTATCCAGTCAAGTGATGCTCTTCTTCTGCTTGCTTCACACAAGAGGTGTGTGATGGATTTACACTGCATTTACTTTCATAGACTCTCAGTATGTTCATTTTTCTACTCTGAGGATGACATTGCCTAAGAGAGTATAATTAATTGTTTTGCTTTTAGTTTCTATAAAACAGATTAGAAATTCTTAACTGCCAATTTACACATTGTTTTGCCTCATTTTTCTCTTTTCTAAGTTCTCTAATGTTAAATTACTCAACACACCAACCTTGAGGGGGTTTGTGGCAGAGCTATTCCTCAGGAATTTTACATGAATGCCTCTGCCACCAAATCTGTTTCCTTTGCTTCCATACGAAAATGTAATCATAATGAAGAGATCAAAATGAACTGTTCAATTTAACTTTATATTTGCATAAGATACTAAAACCTGCAAGTAAATCCCTGCGTATTCTTGTTAGTCCAAGAAAACCCTTTGTCTTGGACACATTACACCGTGTCTAAATGTTACTTAGACAAATCTTCAAATAAGGTTCTTCATTTACGTGAACAGGGTTTTTTACTTGTTGTGGGATCTAAATACAACTTTCGGAACACTAACTTAATTTTCTTACTGAAAACTTCATTAGATTATGGAATTTTTTGAAAGTTACGGAGGTTATTTCTGTCACCTCAAATGAACATTAATATGTACCATTCACACATACAGAGACTGGTTTTTGAACAGGGAAAATTACAGTTTTACACTGGACATTAAATAAATTTGTATGCCATGACTGAGCTGACTATAAGCACTTCTCCAGAGTATGTGAGCAAGTACTCAAGGATTGCTTCTGCAGTGTAGGTGTTATCACATCTGCCTCTCATGCAAACATTCTGTAGTTGGTAATAGGGCAGAAAAAACTTTATTTCCAAATTTATCAAGTTGGACTCAATGATTTTAAATTATTCTAATTAAAAAAAGCTGAGTTTTGTCCATTGTCACCACGCGAGTGAAAACTACTCTGTTCAGTCTGAGTTGTGCTTTCGTATGGTTGACATTTATGTATGTTCTTTCTCCTTTTTGTGTAATGCATCAGCCTGTAAATCTACAATTATTGCTGCAGAAGAGCAAATGTTTTCTCAGAAATAAAATTTTATTAGCAAGCTTCAAGAATTTGAAATGCCAGGTTGTTACAGCATAGTGCAATCAGGTATTTTGGGCTGTTTTCCAAAGCGCTAGAAGTTCATTTGTAATGGGATGAAAAAAAATTCTTAAGAGGTGATACTGCGAAACAGTGGAAAGAAAGAAAAGGTCTTCTTATTCTTTGCAGTGGTGATAATCTATTCTATTTATTTCTACACCAGTCTGCTAATTTACATTACGTTGTCTTAAAGAAAAAGTATTTCAACTAACAAGTACCCTTAAAGCCATACTTCAAACTGACACATTCAAAACAGGAGATCACCAAAAAAAAAAAAAAAAAAGAAAAAAAAAAAAGGGGGTTGTGTCAGTTTTTTCCCCTGCATGTTTGAGTAGCTATTTCATTGAAAATGCTACTGGTTTGTTTTCCTTACCTACACCAGGAATTAGAATTCAAAAACGTATTTGAAACCCATGGGTGCTGCACTGATGAGGAGGCAAATGCTTTCTAGCAAGACTGTCTATGTAGCAATATATAATACAATAAATAATGTTCATATATGATTACATATAATACAGTCGTATCTATATTTATAGCTATATATATATAATCTATAAACTCTAGGGTTACTGTGACTTAAAACCAATAGAAGTTTGGACCTTATAGGCAGTGGTTCCTGTTACTGCAAACCTAATACCAGCTATTACATAAAGGCCATATGATAGCTTGATTTTGAACAGTACAACCAAATGTGGTTGAAGCACATCTGATTGATTATGTCAGTGATTGTGTGTTATTTATGGCCCTATGGCTCTAAGGGACACAACTGGTTGCATAAGTTAGAAACTGTTTATACCCTGCCTGGGAATTATGATTACTGCACACTAGAATGTCACAGACAAAACCTGTTTGGGAGAAGAAAATGCACTGTTATCAGGTTGCTGTAGTGGTTTTTCTAACAAAGGGTATGTCTACTGGTAAGACTGAAGATGCTGAATGTTAAGTAGCTGTCCCAAGACCCCAGCATTTTTTTTTCCCACCTGATAGCTCCAGAACGCTACTGTAAAGTGAAAGATTGTTTCCACATAGAAGTATTTTAACTCTTACACAGCAGAAGACTTATTAATTCCAATACTGAATGTCCTTTTTTAGCTATGCTTTCAAGTAATAGATTATTTCATTTTATATCTAAAGCTTTCATTATAGTTTTACTTATATATTTAAAAGCCTGGTTTGTACCTGAAGCCACATTAGAAAAAAAAAATTCAGTCAGCACTTTTCAAATTGTCCTGTTTCTCTCTCATGTAACATATAGTTATTGCATATCATACCAAGACTGCCACCAGGGATCATGCCTAGAATTAGGCCCACAGTGCTTTTGCTGTAAAATACTAAGAAATGGTTAAAAAATATTGTCTGTCTTGAAATGCAGGGTGGATGTGTTTGAAAAACTTCATTAATCAAACGCTATTTTTACATCATTGATTTATTTTTTCTTTTTGCATCATGATATGATTTCACTTAATCCTTTCTCATTCCTAATTTGGTTGGTTTTGCTTTTACTTCTCGTATTTGCATTTATTTGCCACCTCGCTTCCTTTCCCTTTTTTGCGCCTTTTGTTTTGCAATCTGCTGTCTAATCCCTAGTACCTTTATCTTTGAGGTCTAGGGCCAGGCTGTGATCAACCCTCCAATTTCTACTGGGCCTTATAAAGATCATTCTGGTTCCAGTGATCCCCTTTTCCGCTCTTTTCTCTGCAACAGCATTTTGAAAGCAAACAGCAATCCACTCATCACTGAAAAACACTGTAAGCCTGAGGCACTCAGGAAATGCAGCACCAATCCCTTAAAGGTTGAATAATGATAAAACCAACTTGTAGCTCGTAGCCATATCACTTCTGTCTTTCACCTCTAAGAATATTGTAGAGGCAGGTAAGATGAAATTGAGCTACAGGCCATGGGATGTGCCTGCAGAACGCCATGACAGCAAACGTCATGACAGAACGCCGTCCACCTGACGTTTGGGGGAGAGATATGCAATGTGACAGATACACTATGGGGAGGAGCTTGCCAGACAAGTGACAAGCACATGATTACCCCCATCAGAACATTAAAGTATGTTGCTAACATGGCAATGTGTGATAGCTTGCTTAGCAAGAAAATACTATATAAGGAAAGAAATACCATGTAAAAACAGTTCGTTTTTTGCAAAAAACCGCTCAGTACCTTCACTGACCTGAGTCCATGCAATCACGAGTGTCACAAATGGCACCCGAACAGGGACTTGAATAGGCAATTACAGTGGTTGCACTGGTGGTAACGTTCAGCTGAACTCTACAGGGGCTGAAATGAAGCCCATGGTGCAGCAATTGACATTTTACAGGATGGAAGGTAAGCAGCCAAGAACAATGGGGAGTAATACATCCTAGGAATAAAAGGATGTTGCAGAGACATACAAACTGATTTCTGAAAAATGCAACAGGAAAATTGAACCTACAGTTTAAAAAGGCTTGTTAAAGGCTAAAGACTGTGATTTGACTTTAGCTAATACCAATGTTTTTGACCCACAGACAAGGGACTCTTAAGGGGTTGCTTTGTGGGACCAAGCTATGAAGGGCAACAGCACTGGCAGAGCTTTTGTGTCCATGGCAAATGATATTTGAGGTGCTCAAGGCACATGCAAAAGTCAGAGATCTCAGAAAGAACTCCTGTGCTACCTCTTGTGCCCCCACTGAGCAAAACACAAGGCTCTAATAATAAGCTTGGTGGAGCTGTGTGAAGAGAACCAGTGGATGTCCCCTGGTCCACTTGATCCCGAGGGAGAGCCTGATCTTCCTCCTCGCAACCTCCCACCCCGCCCCAGTCTGCATGACCAATGGGCAGCAGTGAGAAAACAAACTGCCACAGAGCGGGGATCCTGAATTTATTGCATGCTTTTCTGGTCACTTACCAGCCCAATCAACCCCTAGACGGGAATGCTTGCCTTACAGAGTCATTAAAAAGCTGTGTCACTCTCCCTTTAGACAATGGCATTAGTACCCCTTTTACTATAACTTTTGGAAACTCTGGTGAACTCATGATCTGGCACCTCCAGAGCTTAAATGAACAGCGGGACTTATGCTGACAGGTGTAAAATTCACTGTCTGGATGACAAAATGGAGTGAGCATTGCACTATTCAAGCTATGGACAAATTTACAGCAGCTCTACACATCTTGTGACCTGTAAGTGTTGAAGCCCTTGTAGGAGAGGACAAATATGTGCCTACTGCCAGACAAGCTCGGCTGCCTGTAGACGCCCTTTGGCAGGCAAAGGAGCTCACTTTGTGGGCTTTCTGTAAAGTGACAGATATTGGTCTCGCTACAACATCGTTTGTTCATGTCAGACAAGGAGCAGCTGAACCTTTTATCAAGTTTCTAGATAAACTAAAAGCTGCCCTACATAAGCAGATAGACAAAGTCACTGTACGAGAAATATTACTGAATCAGTGCCATCATGAAATCTTACATACTCTCACTCCCTGTTACTTTGTGGGGACGAGACTGAGACTGTCTTGGCCAACAGTTGAAAACGTGGGGTGTCTTGGTTTGGGAAGACAGATATCTGCCAGAGAAAGCTGGAGATTCCCTTGTAATAGAGAATGTAAACCACCACCACCACCCTTTTTTCCAATTATATTTTTTTTCAGTTAAAAGCTTCTAGGCAAAAGATTTTGGAAATAGAAATAGCAGTTCTTTACTAGCATGTATAACAAAGCAAGCAAACAAACAAAAACAACTACAGCATTGATAACAAAAACAGTACCAGTAACAAACAACTTCGAGGACTTCGCTTCACAAAAACCCCGGGCAGTTTGGTCTCGGTGCCTTTGTAGGATCTTCAGAGCACCAAGCTGGGAACAGTGGAAAAAGAGTCCTGGGCTGGTAGCTGTAGAGTGGCAGGATGTCCTGGCAGGCAGGGGCAAGGTCCTGGCAGGGCAGGGGGATGCAGGGTCACTCTGTAGCAGATGAGCAGCGCTGATGGAACCATGACGGCAGGGCAGGGCTGGCCCAGCTCTCGGAGGGTGGCAGAGAAGCTCAGAATTCCAGGGCGAGCAGACGACAGCAGATTTCCCAAGACTGGACTGCAGTGAAATCCTCCAGCAGGTGCACCAACCCAGCTGCGCCTTCTCCCCAAACGCTGAAAACCAGCCAGACAGGCTACCTGAAGCTCTGTGCTCTACCAGCCTCAAAAAGCCCCCACCCCCCTCTGAGCTTTGACCACGCCTTTGTTTTGTTAAATAGTCTTAAGTACGACATTTAGTCTACTTGGTAACTTATGGGGAAAAAAGCCTTTAGAGTAAAAAGGAGCAAAACCTCCAACATGGGGACTTGTGTTTGGAACACATCATAGAAGCCACTGCCGAGCAGAATGTCCCAGCTCTTTCCTTGACGACATATTGTCCTGTGTGGGTGGACCAGTGGCACTTTCCTCACCAGCAGCTGCAACATTTGCACCAGTTTGTGCAAGTGCCATTTCAAGCTGGACATAACATTCCTACAGTTAGGAATAATTAATTTTTGTTATACAGAAAATGAATGGAAAATGGCAACTCCTGCATGATCTGCAGGAAACTCACTTCTCTCGTTCATCATCTGAGAAGGAATATCTCATCCTCTAACCACGACAATATGATGCTATGGACATGATCTGGACTGTGAGTGCAAATTTTGCATTAACTGCAGATAAATTGCATTAGAAGAGACTTCTGTGCAATAGCTGGATCAGTTGTGTTACATATTTTCAAATTAATAATTTTTAGATCAAATTTTTTGTCATTACTGGAAACATAAAAGTGAAAAATATTGAAAAGCTACATAAGTAGACAACTCTGAACTATTTACATACATGTATACTTTGTACAACTTTTTCCTCAATAAACAGTGTTCAGTATTTCTTTTCAGGATTTGCACTCTTCCTTATGAAGCTTTACTACTATCCAGTGGCACTTACGTATGTTCAGAATCTCTTGTGGATGTACATAAATGCCTTGAGCTGATGATATGGGCCAACATAGTCCCCTTTTGATTTCTGCGCAGGGTCTAGAATTCAGACATTTAATGCAATAATTTAAAGTTTTTCTTACACAAAGACAAACCGAATCAATTTTTTTTTTTAAAGAATCATTCCAGTTCAGTTTCTGAGGGCTGTTTTAATCCATTAAGCTTCAGATCAAAACAAAGCTGACATTATTTGATTACAGTGAGAAAACAAAAATATCTCTGTTATGCCTTTTTTTTTCCCCCATGGCATTCTGAATATATCACCTACAGATAGCATTGCAGCTATTACAGCTGTGCTACTTCCTCATCCCCTAAACCATGACAGCGAAATAAAATCTGACCACACTTCCACAAATAAAAAGATGCACAAAAGGGCAAAGACCAAAATTACAAGGGTGCCTGAGGGGAGCTGCGGCTATTCATGGCTGGTGCTGGATGGCTGCTCCTTCCTGGTGCCAGGGTGTGTATCAATGGGCTGAGCATGCAGCAGGAACTTGTCCGAAGCAGAGTAAGCAGATGTGGTGCCGAGGGAGATCATGGCAGCTACACCATAGAGATATGGGGACACAGAAGTCGCCAGACGTACTACATGGGTTTGGGACTGCTATGGGGTGTTGGCACTGAAATACTGCATTTGTGGGGATTTCAGGGAGACAAGGATGGTGAGGAAGATGACCTAGTTGTGGGTCCCTGCTGATGTAAAATGGCTGGGGGTCTCCAAGATTTCTCGCAGTGTTGGGGAAGCTTTTCTTAGGCCAGGGTGTCACTAGGGTCCATGAGTGCCAGTGCAGCCTGGTAAACCCAATGGCCTTGAGATGGAGAACTGGCACCAGGTGGTGCCAGAGCTTGTCTGTTACCTCCAAGTGGAAGGGGATGTATACTTGCTGAGGCCCTGTATAGGCAGAGTTGCAGCTGAGATCCAAATGCAGCAGAAACAGAGGTACACCTGGAGATGCACACTGGATGTACATAACAGACCCAAGGGAGCCAAAGATTTGGTGCAACCGTATTGATGGACATTTCCTTTCTCCCTATGTTGTTTGTTTTACCCTGGTTGTCCATCTCTCCTATACCTGCCCTTTCCTCCTCCGACTGGCTTGTCAATCCTCCCCAGTCCCTGGCCAAAGTTCTGGAAACTTCTGTGTTCCCTGACACCCTGTTGGTTCCCTTAAGTTGTATCCTCCCCCTGTGCTCCTCCATTGGTCAAAGTTTCATAAGTCCCTCCTTGTGCTTCTTCCCTATAAAGTCCTGATTGGTTACAGTTATGTAGCTACCCCTTGTTCCATCCTAGTTTAAAAACCAGCATTCTCCCTGTTTGGGGCTCTCTGTACCGAACCCTTCAGCAATAAACCTGTCCTGCTGGAACCTCAGCAAGAAAGTCTCCTCCTCCTCCTTTACCCAATGCCTGATATTGCCCAACCCTGAGTCTTACAGCAAGCGGCTCAAAAGATTCTGCCTAAGGCAAACATCCACACTGAGGCAGTTCCCCACACCTAGCGCAGTGCTGGTGTGCATTGCCTGGAGCTAGCCGGGACACTGGTAGATTTGGGATTGCATCAGATGGCCTTGTTTCCAGGTGAGTCAAAGGATGGCAGGTGGTGCGCCGCTCTTCAACAGCGCCAACTAGAAACCTCTACAAATTATTTGGAAAAATGTTGCAGAGACTCTGAATAATAGGAGGCTGGACAGAGCAGATGACACGTCTCAACCAATGTCGAACTCCTGTTTATTGTTTCTCAGACAGTGATTTTTACAGATTCACCACATAGTTTACAGTTACAGGGTATACAAAGAATGCAAACAAGCCTTATTTATCTTAGTCTTAAGGTGGCTAAATCATCAGTGCTATAATTCTACATTTAGAAACCCATTATTCCCTGGGACACCTTAAGGTGAAATTTAAATTCCTTAGTGAAATTCCTCACTGTGCCACTGCGGCCAGCAGGCCCTGGGGGCCCTGGAGGCCCACAGGCCCTGCGGGCCAAAGGGCCCAGTCTGGAATTGGTCACCCTCAATCAATCCAAATATAAATCATGTCTTCACTCTCTAAGAACTCTAAGAAATCCCAACAGAAAAAAGTCCTCCATTGAGACATCACATCCCTCTCCCAGAGGGTGATGGGTGCCCTCACCACGAATGGCCTGACTGTTGACATTTTGCCCTCAAGTCTTCCTATGCTTTTGCTCCTCATGGAGACTGTCACTCCTCCAATCCCTGAGATCATCCCAGCCACATGTTCTGATCCCAAATCCGATGGCCACTCAGAACGGGCAATAATGGTGACATCAGCTCCGGTGCCCATCATCCTGAGATGGTGGATTTTCTCCCTCTTACAAAACAGGCTACATTTTACAATGGGTTTGTTAGATCCTGTAATTTGCATCCACATAACAAGTGGATTGGAGGGAATTCATTCTGGGTAGTCTTTTGGTAGTAGAAAGGCCTGTGCAATTGAGTCCCTGCAGCTAAAAAATACGTTGCATTATTGCAGGTAACAGAGACAAAGATTTCGCCTCTGAGGCCCACTGTTTGCACTTCAGGAAGAAGAAAAATTTCATCAGGTCTGTTATGGTGTGGTTTTGTTATGCTTCATTGCTTTGCAATGCGCTTTGTAGCCCCCATCATATCATGTTGTAGCTTATTATTACCCTAAGTGATTTGTTCTATCTCTCCTACAGCTGGTTTGACCCTCATTCTACTCGCCTACACTTCCCTATCAATTTACCCTTTCATTTACACTTTACCCCTGTTGCTATGGTGGGGTTCTGCAACCTTGGGGTCCGGTTCAGGATCAGCAACGCAGCGCCCACATTCTGGTGTGGGGCTCCGGCATTGTAACACACTTACGCCAATATGGTGGATGAATTACAAGCGTTTATTATCTCAAGCATGCAGTTTAAATACTCTGGGGTCTTTCACTACGTCAGAGGGGTCTTGCAACATTTCCTGAGTTAGTGGAGAGAATGGAAAAGTACTAGCACGAGGTTAGTAAGTTACATTCTTGTGGTGATAGCTTATCTTTGGGGGTTGGAGTGTTCTCTGCTCTTCCCGTAACATCCCGAGATCTTCCGTGCGCGCCTGTCCCTATCCAACCACATACCCCCACTCACCAAGTGTCAATCCTTCCCTGACCACCCCCCCCACCCCCCCACCCCCCAAGTCCAGAAATGCTTCATTGATTAAGTTAAAATTGTATCCTCCTTCAGTCCCCCCAGTTGGTTTAAGCCTCGTCATCCCACACTGAACTCCACCCTGATTGCTTTTTTTATTGCCTCCTGACCCCAAAACTCCTCCCTTGCCCCTTCCCCTTAAAAACTACAGCACAACCCCTGTTAGGGGGTCCTTGTCCCTGCTCTTGCTTTGAGTTGTACCACCTCCAATAAACAATCCTCAGACCTGCAAGCGAGGCTCACTCCATAAAGTGCCGATTCTTAGGTGACTGCTCGGGAACCCCAGGGCTCCATAGGTAGTGTTTTACCCCCGCCGGGAGCTCACACCATCAGAGCTCCCACAGCATGCTGCTTCGCCACTGAGAAAACGTGCAGTGATGTGACAAGGTCTGTGTAAATAAAATTACGATAAAATGTCATAGGGTCCATCTGGTGGGCCATATTTCCTAGTTGGAATACTGTACATAAATTCATCAGTAACGTCAATTGAAGTTAACAGTTGGCACCAGGTTCCCACCTGTATCTTGGCGTATGTTGAATCTTCTGCATTGAAGAAGGGACTCTTGGGTGCTGCAGGGCCTTTTTCTCCTTCTCCTGTTCCTCAGGGATGTGGGAAGGGCAGGACAAGACAGCCTTCCATTTGGTGTCATAGTGCGGGGCTGTCTCATGCTCTGCTGCAAGTTTCCTGAGCGCTGTTGGCGCATTGGTTAACTTTGGCTCCAGGAGCAGCTCCCACCAGCCTCTCCTACTGCAAAGCTCCCAGTCTTGCCGTGTCCTGCATACCCTTCCTTGCTGCCTCCAGCATTGTGTGCTTGCTGTCCTACACCTTAAAGCTGTTCAAGATCTTATCCACCACAATCACCCTGGCCAGCAACTGCAGCACAAGGCCTGCAGCTCCTTAGGTCAATGAGAAATGGCTCACCCTGGACACGAAGCTGCAGGGAGCATCACCACAAAGCTCAGGGAGCTGAGGGAGAACTCCTCATGGAAGAGGTGTGGAGACAGAGCTTATTCTTCGCGGCTGTGTAATATCAATACCTTAATGAAGGAATACGATCACTGTTGGGCTAAAAATGATTTATTACTCAGATAAACATCAGGTTCAAGGGCCGTGAGATTTTAAAAGAGCAAGAAGTAGGCCATAGCTCAAAGGAGTCACAAGTTTCTTTGTTACAAGGCAATATACAACATTTGTATAAAAATGTCGTGGTTTGAAAACAAACCAAGTGAGAGGCTCTAAATCAGAAATAAAATTTAATGAGAAGAAAAGGAAAATAAAATGAAATAAAATAATGCAACGATACAAAGGGAAAAAAAAAAACTACTGACAGAGTCAGAAATACAACCTGATCAGGGTGATGGAAGCAGTCCAGATGAGGTGGTCTTTCCTGAAGCAGTGATTCTGTAGAAAAGGTCTGGTAGCTCCGGTCCTCTGGGAATCCAGTGGGCGAAGGCTGCCTCTACTGTCCCAAATCCCAGCTTATATTCAGGTGAGAATGCTTGGCTCCTCCCCGTGGGCGGAGCATCTCACAATGGGTTGATGAGTCATGGAAGAGGGCCTTGATGGCCCATTAAAGAGAGATAACTCCCTCCGGGAGTTATCTATGAGTCGTTCACAAGGTATTGATGGGCAATTAACTGAAGATGGTGATAGAATACATCTTAAACTGCAACCCAGGACAATATATAAAACAATGGAAAATTGCCACGGAGTTAGTTTTTCTGACCTATCACCTTGCTTAATTTTGCCACACTGCATTTTATCCAATGGGGTACTAATACACATACATACATATGCTTCTATTATAACATCTAAACTCTTAGCTTACTCTATAAAATCACATTACTACATTTTAAAACTGTTCACTATTTAAGGCATATTCTTACAACTACAGAAACATAAGTTTATAATTTCTCTGCTTAATGTCTGTGTACTTATATTTTTACATCAATCTGAGCTTCTCCTAAGGCTGCAAATCAAACCCTTCAGTATCTGTGGAAGTTTGTATCTTTCTGTTTCCTACAGCTGAGCACCCACAAATATCTGGGTCCACCTCTCCTCCCTTACACATCACACACACTGGGGACAGAGAGAAAGTAACAGCCAAACACCCCAGGCATGAGCCCCTTCCAGGGCTGGCCAAGTGCTCCTGCAGAACCATCCCAAGGCCCTGCTTGGGCCCTGCTGTGCTGCCTCAAGGGCACAGCCAGCCAGCTACAGATGACCCAGTAGGTGCCCACTACCCAGCCTGGCCCCACTGGCTCCACACAGGAGGCACATGGGACTCCCAAGCTCAACATCCAGGAGGACCACAGTGCCTGGGTTGTAAGAGCACAGGTGGAGCATGTCGCAGGGGAGATGCCCACAGGAGAGGCAGGAGTAGGCAAACTGGAGGAGTGTTGCAGGTACCATTTTATATGGTAGTGGTGGGAAAATTTGGCACCAAAACACAACTGGCTGCGTGGGCTCTGCTCCAGATGGGCCAGGCTGCTACTGAAGGGTCCTTGTGCTTCCTCACTTGGGTGGCCACTGCTGACAGCACAGGACTGGATGACAACACTGAGAGTGCCCAGCACCACAGCTGCCAGCCCTTCCCTGTCTGGCCCCAAGAACTGCCTGACACATCCCCCTGGCAGCCATAGGGCAGCAGGAAGCTGCTGCCTCACCCGCTCATCCTGCAGGTGATGGCAGCCCCCATCTTGTGGCAATGAAGCAGCGCTGGAGACACCACAGCAGCCCCTCAGCAGCATGGTCAGGGCTGTGTGGCCACCCCACAGGTCTGGACTGGGGGAGGGATGTGGCACTGCCACAGCACAACCCCAACCTCCCTGGAGCTCCAAGACTTGCTAGTGCCACATTCTCTGTGCACAGCAGCTGCTGGTAGCAGCCCTTTGGCCCAGACTTACTGCCAGGTCTGGTCTTTCACTCCTGGGATCCAGGAGCAGCATACATGTTGGGGAGAGAGAGAGACAGCGCCCCAGGCGTAAGTCCCTCTGCAGTGCCAGGCAGGTGTCCATGCAGGATCATCCCAAGGCCTTGTTCTGTCCCTGCTGTGCTGGCTTATGGCAGTGCATTGATTAATTAATTTAGGTGTCTGGGTTAATTTGGGTTGTTTAATGTTCCCCCATTTGCTTGGTGTCTCCTCCCTCCACATGGTACCCTCCTACACTAAACCCTGCCCAATCCCATGTCAATCCTACCTTCACCCATGCCCTTTGTTCCAGATCCTTCCCTTGCTTGCAGCGACTGGGATGTCTTGTCTTCCCTAGGCTTACCCTTCTCTCCTCCTAAATTGTCAATCCTCTCCAAGACTTTTCCTCCTATCTGAAAAGTTCTATGAGATTCTTTATGCTATTGGTTGATTTGATGCTCCCTGATTGGGTTGGTTCTTGTCAAGTCTCTGATTGGGCCCTCTCATGGTTTTCCTTGATTGGCTGGTGTCCGGTACCCACCCTTTGTACTTCCCCCAGCTAAAACTCTGTATTACCCCTTTTCTGATGACTCTTTCTCTGCCCTCCCATCCGGGAGTAAACCTTTCTTGGATACACCACACAAGAGTCCCACCTTCCTTCCTTGCCACTGCTCCTCAGCACAGTATTAACAGCTAGTGACAACTGGCCCTGTATCAAACAGCAGTCACAACCTTCCTGCTCTGCACTGTCACCTGAGCCACGGAGGGCTTGGGGGCACCCCCCTATCTTGGCAGGGTTCAGTGCAGCAGCCTGGGCTGGCAGAAAGGGCTCTTCAAAAGCTGCAGCCGTATCACTGGCTGAAGGGCACAAGTGGGTGGTGTTCTAAAATAATGCTGACTTTTGTAGGTGGGGTTATGAATTACTAATCTAATGAGTTGTTATGTATTGTTAATTAATATGACACAGTTGATGTAATGAGTTTTAAAGCAATGAGCTGTTAAGTTAGATGTACTGTTACATGAGAGTGGATAACCACTAGAGGGGGATTATGAGAGCTTGATGAATTAACCAAGAGGACCTTCTTAGAAAATTACTTCATGAGGTGATGACAGCAATTTGAACTGTGACTGGAGAACACGCCAGCCAGTGAGATCAGAGTATTCCAGAATGATTGTTCAAGAATGCACCTTGATATGAACCAAGAAGCACCCAGGAAAAAAGTGCACAAATCCAACAGCTTTAGAGACTTTCCATCACCCCCCCCACCCCCCCTACCCCCAGGCCCAGCAGAACATTGTGTCCAAAACAGCACCCTGTGTTCCCACAGTTACTGTTACTCTGACTTATGGAGCAGGCCTTAGGCTTCTCTTAAGGTTTACTCCCCAGTTGTTTTTAAGTTTTAATTAACAGGCTCAAACATCACCAGCCTTGTTTTAGCCTCCTGTTGTTTTTAACATTCCTATCACCAGAAGTTGTATCAATCTGTCTGTCACTACAAGAAGAAATTATTTGCAGCTAATTGGTGCACCTCCCTCATAAAAGCTAGTAGACCCTCAACTGAAGATGATTATCCCTACCAGTTGGATAAGGGAGTATTTGTCATCTGTGGGGACAGAGCGTCGGCTGGCATCCCCTCTTGCCTGATAGGAGGTTCATATACTCTCAGGTGGTTGTTGCTGTTTACCCCCAACAAAACCCAAATTAACAACTGGACAAAAACAATTCGGCAATCCAAAAGAGGAGCACAAAACATGTGGAGGAAAATTGTGATGCTGAAATTATTCATTGGACCTAAACAAAAAGAACTGTTGTCTCCATCTTTTTGCCTTGGGTGGCAGCAGCAAAAGCTCTAGAAGTATTGGGCCACCTAGAGTGGTAGGGGGGCTAAACAAGCCAACTTAATGTCAACCACTTTAAGTGACCTCCTAGCAGATGAGGAAATAATTAGGCAGGCCACCTTGCAGAACAGGATGGCAACTGATTTCCTGTTGCTGCTTCACAAGCATGACTGCATGGAATTCGAGGGTCCCTGTTGTATGAATTTAACATTAAAAAAGGAGGACATCCACATAACCATAAAGAAAATGCAAGAAATTATTAGCAGCATTAAGACTGAATCAGAAGACTGGCTTAATAACATCTTTTTGGGATGGGGCCTATCAGGATGGCTTTCTTCAATATTAAGGATTGTTCTTTGGCTCATTCTTATCGTTTTCACTGTTTTAATTACGTTCTCAATGTTGAAAAAATGTTGTTCATCTCGGTTTACATCTTCCTTCCCCAAAGTTAATGCTGCTGAACCCTCTGACTCCCACCTCCCCCTTCCTTGGTTTCATGACTTGCACCCCAATTCCAAGTACTGCTGTGACCCTTCTTTTTGAAAAAGAAAAGGGGAGGTGTTGTGGTGCATGTTTTCCCTGATGGTCTGCACTTGAGTTCCCACATCCTTCATGTAAGTGGCTTGGCCCTAAGGTTGTTCCCTCTCTTTCTCCATCCATCAAACTGACCCTGCCACTCCTTCTTGAGTTCTCCATGTCAATTCCTAGTTCCTCCAGCCCCTCGCTTGTCAGTCAATGCTGACTCCTTCCCTCTGTTCTAGCAAGTTCCATGTTCTTCGACACCTCCTTGGTTCCCCCAGGTTGTATCCTCTCCTTGCTTTCCCCTATTAGTCAAGGTGTTGTGAACCTCTCCCTCCACTTATCCCCTGTTAAGTCTTGACTCGTTGCAGCTTTATATTCATCCACCCCTTGTTCCACCCTTGCTTAAAAAGCCACATTCCCCTTTGCTTGAGGCTCTCTCCCCCTGGACCCTTCAACTGCAATAAACCTCTGCAGTTGGAACCTCAGAAAGATAGCCTCCTCATCATCATTTGCCTAATCCAGGACATCGCCTAACACTGTGCTTTAGACCTGTTTGCTCTAGGGTTCTGCCTGCGACAAGACAAATGCCAAGGAGTTCTCTTTGTTAAAAATTAATGAAGTTTGAATCTCGGGGATATAAAACTATTAAAACTATTAAAACTGAAATTTTAAGTTGATATGTATTATTGAGTTAATGAATTAATACACTTAATTGATTAATGTAACAAGTTATAATTAGTGGGGTAAGGGGCTAGACATATTATTGTATAGGTGTGTGAGCTGGTCACTGGGAGGAGGGACAAGGATGCCTTATTGGACTAACAGTGAACTTTCTGGAAAGTTCATCATGAAGCTGGAGCAGAAGTTGAACTAGGACTGGAGAATGGACCACCCAATGAGGGAGAGAATTCTGAGAATGACTGGACCAAGATGAACCTTGGTATATGATGGACCAATCAAAGACCAAGAAACTGACCAATCAGTGTCCTGATCCTGAGTGCTCCAATTAAACAAATTGAGAGACTTTAAAAGGCCTTGGTCTTGCCCAGAACCGAGGTCTCTCACTGCGGGACTAGTCCCTCAGTAAGAGTTGTTTCCTAGGAAATGTCCTGTGCAGCTGCAGCTTGCACAGTGGCTTTTTCTCTGAGTTGTTGCAGGGGTCCCCAGCTTATCTTTGGACTCAAGTTCCTTGGCTGTTCTTATTTTCAATAAACAGGCTCAATTTTTCTTAAAATTAATTAAGCCTCCTTTCCTTTTCTTACTTCACATTAATTTTTTTTTTAAATTCTGAGCCTTATTTATAACACCCTCTTCTGGTGCAGCACCAGTGTGCCACTGGGAGCCAGCTGGGGCACTGGTGAAAAAAGGCATGCATCACCCTATCTTGGCATGGTTCATGCAGCAGTCTGGGCCAGCAGAAATGGCTCTTGAAAAGCTGCAGCCGTATCACTGGCTCAAGGGAGCAACAAGGCAGCCAGAGATGCACCAGCAGGTGCTCACAGACCATCCTGGCCCCACTGGCCCCACACAGACCCCACTTGAGGCACTTTACACCTGACACACACACAAACACCCACAAACCCTGACATCGTCCCCAAACGTAGCCAGAGCCAATGCACCCACCACTTGTCAGTAACCTCCAAACCCATGAAGTCCCACAAACTCATCTTTGATATCCAACAGAGTTCCACAACCTTAAAGAACTGCCAAATAGAACCCCAAAACAGAAACAAAAGCCCAGATACAAAGCAGCAAAAACCTGGTCAGCACTTTGCTCCAGGGGTGGTCGCACACACCGCTTGGATGCTTGTGGTGGTTTAACATGAAAGTGAAAAAAAAAATATTTTTCACTTTCTGGAAGTTCTAGCATGGATTGTGATTGACAGCTTGGCTGACGAATGGGAATGTTTCTCCGCCTCTGGAAAACACAGTTTTTCAGTCACAAGTCCTAAGCGACTGGCCTTTTCCTTTTCCGGCTGCCAAGAGAGAACCATCAGCTCGTGAGTTGGGGTCCAATCGGGGGCCCCCCCCAGGGACCAGGCCCAGCTGGGCCTGGGGGGAAAGGGGGAGCCCTGCCTGTGGGACTGTGGTTGAGGCTGGCGTGTGCCTTCTGTCCCCCCCGGCTCCTGCGATGGGGAGAGGAGGAGGACTGCAGATCTCAGACCGGTGCTGTTGGCCCTGTGCCAGGAGCCTCCGGCCCAAAGGAGGAGAGACTTTTTAAGAGCTTTTCTCCAGAGCTCCAGGGAGCTGATCCAAATTTGAGTTGTTTTGGACCTGATTGAGATGGAGGAGAGTCCGTCCATCAGCGTTTTTGAGCATGCTCTCTCTCTCCCCTCCTTCCTTCCCCCACCACCTGCGGCCTTGAAGTTCTGGGAGTCAGCGAAGAGGAGAAAACAGGACTGTGAGCAGACTTTAACCCTTTTCCCTCCTCCATGGAAGACAGAGTGATTTGAAATGTAGAGAGACAAAGTCAGTGAAAGAACTGAGAAAGACTACTGGAAGATGGGATGGAGGAAGTGGACATTTTTGACCGGACGTCTCTAGATGTGAATTATGGAGAAATGGACTGTTTTTGTAATATCCTAATGTTGCTTGGGGGAATGCAGGTTCTAGCCAAAGGGTTGTGTGTATTGATATACGTGAGGTTTAATTGAGAATATGTCCCCGGCTCCTGGGAAAGAATAAGGAGGTCTCTATTTCTTTTGAGATAGAGGCAGTTTCAGAGATAGAAGAGAACCCCTGTTTTGTACTAGAAAGGCATTCTTAAAACGATACCCCAAAACATGTGGAAGCCCATAAACAGCTTGAGGAACTGTTATATGGGTGAGACTGCACAGATTCTGCAGACAATTTCCGGGCGGTTGCAGATCTGTGGCGTGTTCTCCATAACTCTAGAGAGGCTCCTCTCCCAAGGTGATGTAGGATCGTGTTTAAATTGTGGTAACTGACTGAAAATCATAGTTTTCTCTCTGAGTTGAGTGGGAAAGTGAACAAGTGAACAGAAGAAGGGGGGGGGGGGGGGTGGGGGGGGGGGGGAAGGTGTTTGAATGCCTCATTTCTCCTTTCTCTTTTTTTTTTCCTTTAGTGTAAGTTAATAAAATCTATCTGTTTTTACCTTTAAGTTGTGCCTGTTTTGCCTTTTCTCCCAAAATCCTATCTCCCAGTTGATAAACAAATTTGGCGAACGTGAAACCACGACAATGCTGAACCCAAAACCAGCCTGGGGAGCGTGCAGAGAAAGGAACATCCAAATATGGAAGAGCTGACGGTTACAATCTAGCTGTGGACACAGCAGATGGAGGTGGAGGTCCTCAAAGCAGAGGGAGGATCCCTAAAATGGGGGGTGCAAACCAACACTTCTGACTGCCATACAAACCAATGTAGTACAATTAAAGCCTTAAAGGCTGATGGAACACCACGGGTATAAAAGGCAGAGCAGCCATTTTGAAGATGAACCTCTGGCTGTTGACCACTTTCCCAGCGCTGTCCCTTTTGTTTTGTGGATTTTTTTTCTTAGTTTCCAATATAACTTTTGAAACTCCTCCTTGCTTGGGGTCTAGGTCATTTATAACAGTAATGATATACAAGAATATGTCATTACTATTCCTACCTCAGGATACAAATTCATCATAAATGGACACTTGAGGATTTGAGAAACAAACTCCATTAGTTTGAGAAAAAAAACATTGAATTAACCAATCAATGCAATCAAGATGAAAGGACTTTTTGTGTTTGTTTGCTTTATTTTACCCTTAGAATAAACGTAATTTGTTTCCTTAAATGCAATCAGTTTCCTTGATATAATCCTCTCATCAGGTGACTCAAAATCAGTCAGTAGTTGGAAAATAACCAAGAAGTAGAACTCTGCAGACCTCTTATGCCTGTCCACAGCAACTGGTATCACTTTTAGTATCATTGCTAATACTCGAAGATGTGTGTAAGGAAGTAATATTCCATTCCCTTTTAGACCTACATTGACAGTATGGTTGCACCAAATCTTTCGTGCATCTCAAAAATCGTTTGAGTTTTTGTTATGTACATCCAGTGTGCATCTCCAGGTGCACCTCTGTTTCTGCTACGTCTGCATCTCACTGCAACTCTGTCTATACAGGGCCTCAGCAAGTATACATCCCCTTCCACCTAGAGGTGACAGACAAGCTCTGGCACCACCTGGTGCCAGTTCTCCATCTCAGGGCCATTGGGTGACACCCTGGCCTAAGAAAAGCTTCCCCAACACTGCGAGAAATCTTGGAGACCCCCAGCCATTTTACATCAGCAGGGACCCACAACTAGGTCATCTTCCTCACCATCCTTGTCTCCCTGAAATCCCCACAAATGCAGTATTTCAGTGGCAACACCCCATAGCAGTCCCAAACCCATGTAGTACGTCTGGCGACTTCTGTGTCCCCATATCTCTATGGTGTAGCTGCCATGATCTCCCTCGGCACCACATCTGCTTACTCTGCTTCGGACAAGTTCCTGCTGCATGCTCAGCCCATTGATGCACACTCTAGCACCAGGAAGGAGCAGCCATCCAGCACCTCATCCCCAACACCAGCCATGTATCGATAGCCCCAGCTCCCCTCAGGCACCCCTGCACCATTTGAGCTCCCGCCATGAGGACTGAGCTCCCACTGCCGGGGTCCTCCTTGTGCAGGCCCGCCAAGAGTTCAAGGACCACCTCTGATTCCCACATGCGCCTCCTCAGGTGGCAGTGCCGCGCTCCCCGAGCAGCGCCCACTCAAGCCCAATCGGGACGGGGACGGCGAGCGGCATCAGCGCTCACCCACACACCGTCCCCCACTAATCATGCGGTAGCACCCACAGGTGGGGGCACTCGGTATCCCCACCGCCCGGCCTGGGGCATGACCCCCGGCAGCCAGGACGCCCTCCAGTGCCCGAGGACAGACCCCTCAGCATCCCCTCACCTCCTGGGCATGGGGGAAAGGCTGTATGGGGTAGCATGGCCGGGTTTTAGTTGCGGGGGGGGGGTACAGATGTGGCTTCTCTGAGAAGCTGCTGGAACGTTCCTCCCTGTCCTGCAGAGCCAATGGTGTCTGCTTCAGGACGGGCCCGCGATGGGGGAAGACCGAGCCAAACAGCAACCGTATTATGTTCCATCAGAACATGCCTCTGCGATAGCATGTTCAAATAAAAATAAAAAATAAACCAAAACCAATAAACCAAAATAAACCAAAAATAAACGAAAAAAATACCCCCCCCCCCCATAAACAAACAAAAAACCAACCCAAAAAACCCCCACAGCACCAAAAAATTAAACCAAAACTAAATTTCTTGTGGAGTAAGTATCTTAAATATACTATAATGTATTTCAGTATAAAATTCATTTCCTTTCTGTAGCCGTTCTGGAGAGGATCAGCTGACGTTTCTTTTTCTGTAAATCTACGTCTCCAGACGGGGTTGAGGATCAGCCCCTCATTGAGGGTCCTACGCATTTAGTCGTTTGAAAAGACGGTTTCACTCCTCGATCACCTGCTGAGTAGGTATCTAGCTTTCACTAGTCCAAATAAAATGACCTCTAAGGTCCCTATGTAGCTCGCACTTCGCCGGCAAGTGAGCGGAAGGCGGCGATTCCGGGACGGGGAAAATACACCGCTCGCTACTGCGCACCGAGCCAGACTGCCGCTGGGAAAGCGGGTAAGAGTAGTTAAAAAAGTCTGTGGGTCTGGCCGGGGGCGGTCCGGGGCAGGCGGAGGAGGGGCTGATCCTCGGCCCCACCGCTCGTACCGCCTCTCGCTCAAGTCCTGGCGGCGTCGGCTCTCGGCCGCAGCTCCCGGCGGCAGGTCGGACGGGGAGGGCGCCCGCGGTACAGGTAGGCGCTGATCGGACCCGTCCAGTCCCGCAGGTACAGGTGCGGCAGCCTCGGGGAGCCCTCGGCAAAAGCATCCTCCGGGGAACGGGTGGGATGCAGGGCCGCCCGCGGTGCCTCCGCCTTTGCAGACATCCAGGCGTGTTTTTCCCCGCGTTCGTGCGGGGTGACCGGGATGGTGAGGCGAGATGCGGGAGCGCTCCTGCGGTCCTGAGCCCAGACGAGTCGGTTCAGGTTCTCCTCAGAGCACTTCTTTTTACTCTCCCTCTCTTCTTCCCCCCCCCTTCCCCCCTCCCCCTCCCCCCTTCTCTAAGTGCGTGTTTTTAAAGGTTATCCTTCATTTTCACGGAAGGCTTTTGGCAGTCCTGAGCGGAGACTAGAGCGAGTGCACGCACTGGAATAGGGGGATGCTTGCGTATAGATGTAAATTAGCATGACTTGCACGTGAAAATGTACATCTGTTTAATACCTTGATTTCGTTCCAGCGTATGTCCCTCAGCAGAAGCTGTATAGAGAAATTCTCAGTTGTGTGGTGTCCTGCACAGATTTTCTTTTGGCGACAGTAATAGTAGTGTAAGCATTTCCTATTTTGTCTTTCAGCCAAGGAGTATGTTCAATCTGGAAATGTAGGCACAAATCAATTAGGAAAAATATGCAGCTGCTTTTCTTCGAATGAGCTGGGAATGGAGAGTTCTTTATAATCTTATTAATTAGTTAAATATTGCTGCCAGTCATAAGTATGAAATGTAGTCAAAGCAAACATGCATTTCCTTGAATCACATACAGCTCTGAAGTTTTTCCAAAATACCAACTTCTCACTAGAGAGTGAGTTTAAAATCTCTCTTGAAATGTGTCTTGGATATTAAAAGATGCTTCATAGGTTATTTTATCAAGTTGGTAACTGAGCTTTTGCAGCAGTATTTTAGAAAGCTGATTAATATTATGACTCTACACAGGAAAAATGTTTTTATCCAGCATCTTGAAGAACAAAGGGAAAAAACCCAAAAAGACAAGCCTGGAGAGTAGCATTTGTTTCCCAGCAGATAAGCTGCTGAAAACTCTTAGATTCTTTGAGCAGCATGTCTGATGTGAGACTGAAACTGAAAGCTGGCTTCAGTTCCCTTGTCAACATCCCTAAATGGTATTTGTGCCCAATAGCACAATACTTGGAGGAAAGCATATGTAATTAGGTATGTGTGTCCTTCTTGAAGTGGAGGGAGAGGATGTGCAACTATCTGAGCTGCATGGCCAAATAACTATTGCTTGCCAGTTAGTGGCCCTGTAAATGAAATAGTATTAGCATGTTCTAGTTTGATTTCGCATCTCAAATCAGAAAGACCAACTGGGCAGGTATGCTCCGGATTTTTAATAAGCTGGACAAACTGTAATTTAGCACCAAGTTTCTACTTGTTTACCTATGTAACTTAAGCACCTGCACAGAATCAATATATGGCATCTTTGTAATAAACCTATTTTAATTTTTCTTACATAGCCAACCATGTAGCCTTGTCATACAATCAAATTTAAACCGGGGATGAATCAGTGGCATCATATTAGTATTGACTGTTAATATGGTATGGAGGTGCCATGGCTCTGTGCTTGGCTCCTTAGTGTGTGGTTGTAAGTCTGGAGTGTTACACATCTTGGACAGAAAAGAGCAGTTCATAGGACTGATTATGAAATTTGTGGTTTTGCTCGCTGATTATAGTCCGTATCTGGCAAAAAAGTTCTAAACTGCAGGCAGCTCTAAACTTCACCTGTGCGAAGTCAGCTGGCTGTGTCTACTTAATTTCTCTGGAAATAAGAATTCCGCTTTTCTGGTGTATCAGGTGGTAAAATGGTCCAGAGGTGGCACAGTTCTCCACAGTACATGCCATGTTTGATTCCCCAGAGACTGCAACTGTACTACCCTTGAGTCAGGGGGGAGATGCCTTAGCCCTTTGAATAAAATGGTGAATAAAAATTTCACCATTTAAAGGTCTACTTAGAACTCTGATAGCTAATGCCATCATTTAAAGTGCGACTAGTGGAGTGGGAGTGGGCGCCTGGAGAATGTGTCCAGGGGTTAGAGCATTAAATGAGCTGTTTTGTGGTGTGCAGAAGGGTTTAACCAAGTGAACCATACTTCGATGACCTGCACAACCATGTTTTCCACAATCAGTTGTTTAGCTCTATGGGTACACTTCCCCGCCCCTGCGCTCCCCCCCCAGTGAAGAAAGTGCAGTTAACAAGAGCAATTAATTCATCTATGCAAAGAATACAGGAACTGTGCATTAACATACTTAAGTCTGATTAACATCTAGCAGAGTTTGGAGTGGGCTTTTGACTGCAGCTGGTAAGAATCCCTTGAATTTATATTCAGATTACTTGGCAGGAATTTTGCATGGCTTCTGTAGGTTGCTTTTTTTTTGTCAAGGCATTTTCACTTCTTGTTAGGGAAAGAAAGTGGCTTTTTGAGGAAGGTAAAAGCCAGATTCTTTGTGTATGTGCCACATAAACAAGTTTAGTTTTAGTCTAACCTAAAATACATTGGTTTTAGAAACCCAAAATTATGTAGATAGTACTATAAGAGGGATGTGATCCCATTGTTTTAAAAAAATATTTTAATGGAACACAGTGTAGATGAGCAGTGTTTCTTTAGATATGGACAGGAATGGTGTGATGAAATGACAGTCAAAGTTATACAAAAAATAAAGTACATCTTTATTCCTGTTAAGTGGTGTCTTCCTTGATGAATGATGCCAGTGAAATCAGATTTCAGTATGTAGTAGTTATGTTACTGATTCATTGCCAGGAATTTGATCCTGATTTTTAATATTAACAGATTAGTTTATCAGTAATTAGTATTGACTTCATATGCTCCAGTTAGCATAGCATAAACGTAGATATAACTGCAGTATTTTTTCATGTGTGAGAAGAATCTGTGTCCTGATATTCCAAATGTTGGTTTTGTTTTTTTTCTTTTACTTTTGAAAAGAGTATATGTCATCTAAAGCCATCTGTCAGAAAACTAGGAGAAATATTCTGGGGCAGGATTTGCTTTACTGGAATAGCTTTATTGATTGTGTCAGCATTTATGTTAATTAACCCATTCAAACTGTCTCGTCTTTTATTGATGTTTTGCATCTGTAAGGATTTGTGGTTCATGCCTTTGGATGTATACATTAGGTTTATATTAAAATGTGGACAGCCATTTCTTCCAGTTTTTTCAGTGTTTTGTATCTGATTGTCAGAGAAATTAGACCATGGTCAGCAGTGAAGATACTAATTCTGAGCTCTTTTGATGTGCGAGGCAATGAAAACATACAACAGAAAAAAATAATTTTGACATTGACTTGCTGTATGACCTCAGGAAAGAAATTTAATTGTTTTTCTGTTGCTGTAAAAGAACAACCTTTTCAGCTTACCAGATAATTTTTGTTGAACACATAGAGATGCGTGTGCAAAGTTATTTTTTCAAAGAAATTTAAAGGCTTCAGATTAGTTTGTCATTTTAGAATTATGATCACCAGCACTAAGAGCTGCAGCTTGTATGGCTCTAGCGTCCACCACTGCAGCCACAGGCGATCTATAACAGCACAAGAATAATAGCAAAAAGTGAATTTGCCTTTTGTAATCTAAACCCCAAGGCAAAAGGCAAGAGGAAATAAGGAGAGGCAGTAAAACAATGGAGGCACATGTCAAGCTAAAGTCATATTATTTTCATCAAAAGTCAACAGGAATTCATACATTTATAGGGATTAATAATAGCTTTTTTTTAGATGAGAGTCTTCAAATAGGAGACAGTGAAGAATTATTTCTCTGTAATACCAGTATATTGCCAATGATGGCTGGAACCAAGGGCTTGCTAAACAAAGGGTCAACATCTTGTAAATACTGGAAATGCTGGGCATGGGAAGAGACCATGAAAGGCAAGGGGCATCTCGGAGAAATCATGACCTTAGGATGATGCAGAAGGTGAATTTGTCAGGCTGGACAAGAGGAGACCAGCAACAGTTTGTGGTCTGGGTAGAATTGTCCAGGCAAGAGTCAAAGGTGGCCCTGACCCATCATGGTGGTGTTTGTCTGGTGCAGTGCTCATCTGGAAGAGTCTGCTCAAAGCAGCAGTAGAGGGTGTAGAGAAGGAGGAAGGCTGGCTCAGGCATCTTAATAAAAATAAAATTATACACAGGAGGGTAATGTGTGTTTAGGGCACCTGGCACATGTATGAGCAGTACCAGGGTGGAACACGAAACCTGGGCTCAGAGGAAGTTATGTTACTTTGATAACATAATCAAATCAGTTTGATGGACTGCCAAGGAAAGAAAAATGGGCCGGACAGTGTTAAAAATGGGCCAGGAGACCTGTTCCTTTGAAAAGCCTTTATTAGTCAGCTCTTTCAAGGGGGAACTCGAGGGGTCGCCTGCGCTGTCGCTGCTCTCGTCGCCGGTCTCGCCCGGGCCGCTGCTGAGGAGGAGATGCCAGTCGAATCTGCCGCTCCCGCTGCAGAGTCGGGAGTTCCAGCCTTGCGGGAATCCCCAAGAAATCACCTGGCCTCTTGTGGTCTAGGAGTCTCAACTTTTCCCAGTCTTTTTGTGGTCATGGCGAGGCGGCAGAAGCCAGTCCCTAGGTAGCTGAGGGTCTTCTCGGTGTTGTAGTGTCTCCCTTTTATCTGGATTTTGTGCTGGGTCGCAGCTTTTAGGTCCGTTTGCCGGCAACTGCACTTCGGTTTGGAGCGGTGCACCATGGAAGTCCTTGGATTTCCCTATGAGGCGGGGCCGGCAGTTCGAGGAGCTGGCGGGAATGGCGACAGCCCAGCCCGACGGGAGGTGAAGGGAACCCGGGGTTTTAGAGGGGTGTACAACTTGGATTAAGGGTTTTTTGAGCGTACAAATTTTGGTACAAACAGCATAACTTTCTTACCAGACAGGGTACAACTGGCATAACATTTTAAACAGCATAACTTTCCTAACAAATGACAGACTGTGTCAAAAATGGGAATTTCTTACATTTTATTTATTTCAGACAGAAGATGGTATGTGAGCTGGTAGGTTTTTGCTCCATGCACAACCCCATTTCTTTCACGAAGAAGCCACTGCTTCCCAAAGTTTTCTGCGCATCACAGACATAATGTCATGAATTCTTCCCACACAGTCCCCGTTTCCTTCAGGGGTAGGTCCTATAAGTCCTATTCAGAGTGAGTAGTGCTGTATTTCAGGAGTTACTGTACAAGACATTAATCTCCAGTACAAAATTATTCAAGAGACAGTATGGGCAGGAGGATGTTGTTCTTAACATGGTTTGGTCTCAGCCCTGTGAGAATACTTTTTGTTAATGAAAGCAGAGACCTCCGTACAGGATTTTAATGAGTTCAGCATGTTTAAAGAACTTTTTAAATTTCTCCTATACAGAAGTCTTGCCTATCTATTTTTCAGAATTTTGTTTGGCAGGGGAAGGGTTGGGTGTTCTTGGGGAATTGAAAGGATTTACAGAGCAAGTAGTAAAATAGTGTTGTCACCTGGCAAGTTACTTGACTTTGTCCTGCGGAAATATTTTGATTTTGATTTTATCTTGCAGACATTTTTCTGAAGTACAGGAGAAAAATATTCAAGGTGGAGATAACTTTGACTTGCGTGGTGGGTGCTTTTTTTTTTTTTTTTTTTTTTTTTTTTTTTTTTTTTTTTTTCTTCCCCCTCCAATCCTTCACTGTTACTGGGAGCACAATTCTCTGCTGTTGTAGGGCTTAGGAAAAGTGATTTAAAGTGATTTAAATAAACGATGGCTATGTTACGTTACCTTCCCTGCTTTTCATGTGGCCCATAGAGGAGCTTCATAGTCGGTTGATTTGGATGAGGGCTTTTGAATCCTGACTTCTAAAGTTTCAGCATTGCTGGGCTGATTAACTAAAGAGCAGTAAAAGAGTTTCGATCGCAGAGCTCTGCCAAAAGGAGCCCCCAAAGTGAGAGTTCTGTGTGAAAGCATGCCTTGCAGTTTGAGCCCAGAGTGACAATGATTGTAACACAATGCTGCTCATGTGACAGTAAGACAAAGAGGCCATTATGCACGGCTGACTGGCATCAGATCCTCCAAAAGCCAATAGTCACACCAAGCTTGATCACCCTGAGAATGTGAGCACACTGGAAGCACTTGCATGTTGAAAAAAAAGAAAAAGATGTGTGTGTGTGCATTCCAAGGTCTGGTTAAGTTTTAAGTACAGAATGACATAATTGATTTCTTTATGGTTTTTTGGAAGCTGCTGTCAGGAGTCACAAAAAACATGTAACATAGCATTGAGAGCAGATATAGTGGGAATAAGATGGAGTATGCCAACAGGCCAAGTAGATCTTCCACTTTCTTAGCTTCTTTGCTCAGTTGTTTCCTTCTGTGTGCTTTTGAGCATGTGTAGCTGAGTTTTAGTTTCCTCTAAAGTGTTTACAAAATTTTGGACCACAGTCGTCTGTCAATACACACGCCATCATCATGGAACTTAGCACAAATACTGGCTGTGTGTGTTTGTGGGAAGCATCTGTTCGGTGATTTATAAACTCTCTTGAAAGGGTTCAAGAGCACTTGATTCATGAAGAAATGTCCCTGACAAGTTGTGAGCTGTGACAGTCTAGGTCCCAAAGGCAGCAGGGCTGGAAATCTACTGAGTAAATAGGATACTGCAGCTGCTGAGCTCTTCAATTAGAAAGGTATTTGTTTAAAAACAACTGGTTTACCTTTGCAGCCTTGAGGGCTAAATTGACTTCTCCAGCACATGGGAGGTGGCACCGGATGATGGCCAGAGTTACTGGTGATCACACCCTACAAAGAGGTTTGGCCTTATTTTCTAGCTACTCCTGTATGTCACTTCTCCTTTTTATTGTTTTCCTATGGTAAGAATAATTCCACAATCTGCACAGGCTGCCTGAATCCATCTCTCTGTCAACAATCTCTGAAAATCAGAGGCTGCCTCTTTCATACTCTTTTTTTGCCTATGAAACCCCTGTTTACCTCTCTGGTCTCCTTCCCTCCCAACTTCTTCCTGCTTAGATGGTGAAAGTAGGAAAGCCAAATGATGATTTGGGCCCCTTTTTACAGAGCTGTTTGTAGGCTCCTCTGGATCTGGGGGAGTCCCCTCAGGACGCGGCACTGGACAGGAAATTTACCACCAGCACTGTCAGCTCCCCTGTTTAACTCGTGGCTGTGTTTGCTCCATAATGGAGCTTTCCTGCCTTTTTAATCCACGCCACATGCGAGTGACCCAAGCAAACCCTGTGGCAAGACAGAAGCCCTGTTGTGTGTTTGTGGAGCAGTTGCTCAGAAGCTGATGTACAGCTGTGGCTGGGCTTGTTTGGAAGTGAAGAGTAACTTGATCTTTTAATCTTTTTTTCCTTCACTCCTCGCCCCAGACTGATATTGCAGATAACAACTGTTTCTGCAGGGTACCTGCCAGTGAGACTGAAGTGCGTATTTTAAATTGAGGGGTAAGAGTTCATGGCGATTTTATCAGTCTGCAAAGAATGTAATTTCTGTTTGTTTTTCTTTTTAATAAAATAATTTTAGCTAGTTTAATTTCTTTTAAAATAAAAGGTTTAACTGTACAGAGGCTGAGGGTCCTGTTTTCTTACTTGCATTGAGTAAACCAGGAGTGACTCAAGTGAGATCACTGAACTTCCAGAGTAACTGCGGTGAAGTTCATGATGCCAGACTCATTGTTCGTACATTTTAGGATTTATGAAGACACACACATCTATGTCATCCAAGTATACCAAAGCTGCCTCCACCAAAGCCAGAACAACTGGCCTCTTTCAATAATTAAATTTTCTTGTAGACACAAGTGGAATTGCCAGCACTGTGATGGACTCTGCTGAGAGTACATATTGTGTTCTTTGTGCTTTAGGATTAGCTTGGATTAAAGGCATTACACATCACAGATTCTGCTGTGTAGGTATGCCACAGGCCTCCATCACTTTAAAAGAGAAGATGGTCTCGAAGGAAAAAATTCACTACTTCCAGGGAACTTGTTTGAACTCTAAACCCACAAAAGACTGCATTTTTAATTATTGAATAAGAAGATTGAGTGACTAGTTGTTGTACGAGTAAAATAAAAACATTGCAAGAGAGAAGCTTCCTTATTTTAAGTATCCCCAGTGCTTGTCAGTAGATTTTTCCGTCTCCATAACCCGTTTCAGAGAGCTGTGAGATTTAATCTCATCTTTGGAACAATGTTTTTCTGAAATTTTAATGCACTTTTTAGATATGCTCCATTCTTTCTTGCTGAACACTAGTTGATGCCAACTTGCATTATGTATGAATAATGACAGCCAGGATATGCATTCATGTAAGTGAACCTCAATGCAGTGGTTTGGGGTCTGGTTTGCACCACTAATATGCAGAAGAAGATTTTTTTGGGGCTTTTGCAGATTGCCAACCTTTCTTGTGTGTATTTTGACAGCAGATCAACTTCAGAAAAGAGGGTTTTGTTTGGCTTATTTGCTGAAGTAGTGCTGGGATGCAGGAAGGAAATGCTCTTTCTCATCTAGCAATGAGACAACTTGTGAAGAAAGCCTGAGGTTGCTGCTGCCCCTTGGTCTGTGCAAGGGGATTTTGGAATTAAGTAGAAGTCCATTGCAGTCACTCCAAAAATGTCTAGTGCCACTGAGTAACAATTCTGGAGCCTGCTTCTGGATACACACTTCAAACTTTATCTTCTCTTGTGGGAGTCTCTCAATAGACTCTTGAAAATTACCCTGCATGGCTTATCTCCAGGGAAATAGGCAAAGCTTTAGTGCATTGATGTTTTTTCTTAGGCATATGTGTGTGTTTTTCTTCATTGCTGTTTCCAACAAGACCACCAATGGGAAAAAAAAAACAAGTGAAAAAGCAGACTGTCAAGGGGACATTATTGGTCTCTTCAGAGGTGACCCAAATCTGTAAAAAATTCTCTCAGTCCTGACATTTGGTGTGGTGGTTCCTTTGTAAATGTTTAGGACCCAGAAGTCTATATTTCATGATGTCATTGTTATCATGGCAGAATATCAAACTGGAGGCATGGGTCATGTGCTTGCATTGAAAATGGAGACTAGCAGACCTAAATTGTATTTTCAGCTCTGCTGTTGAGGTGTTTTGTGAAACAAGATGAAACACTTAGACAGACTGGAGCTGAATACTTTCCATATGTAGCCATGTGTTTCCACAGTATCCTTATTAAGTGTAGCCTCAAGAACAAAAGGCCTTGCAGGTTAGAAGTGTCATAGATCTTGTAGGGTGTTATGTCAATTAAAATACTGTATGTGAGATTATTACATAATGTGTATCTAAAATATATGTGCTTAGGTGAGTGCTATCTTTTGCTGTATTCACTAGTTTGAGGGAAAACAGATACTTGCAAAGTAGAGAGTCATGTGGAAACTTTCTGGATCCCCTTGTAGCATGAAGCAGCCTCGAACTCCTGAGGGCACAACAGAAACCTTTGAACAGTGACAAAGAGTATCTGCCCTGGCTCATCTCACCCATTGGGACAGACTCCTTCCAAAAAACAGTCACTTGCTCTCCTGGAGGGGGCACATTAGTATCCCAATCTGCCCTCCAGAGAGAAATATTTTTGCATGGATTACTTCAGTGGGCAGCTGACAGGTTGGGTCAGGCCAAGTGTCCATCGCTTGCCCAGCCCATGGTGGACAGCTTTACTTCAGATTCCAGTGCAGAAGCATCCTTCTGCCTTTCAGGAATGGATGCAATGGGTGTTGGTGCAGTTTTTGTTGCTCTTCCACACATACTTTTATGTTTCTTTGCACTGTCTGGAGCAGCAGAGAAAATGGTAAGGAAGGTCAGATAATCCCTTGCTCCTTACTGGATGAAGTGGATGAAGAGTAGTTTTCTGCAGTACTGCAGCTGGCCTGTCTGTCTTCATGCTTACAATAGTAACATACATTGCTGTGCTCGTGGTAGAAAGCTTGTGTGAAATTGAAAAAAATAAGTTAGTCGATGGAGAAAATGTCATTTTGCTATGTCAGTAGATGCTGAGTGTGCTCCAGAGCCAAAAGAAAATCAGCTGGTCATAAAACCAGTTGTTGGCCAGCTCAAGATACCTGAGGTTTTTACCAGGTGTCATGATCTGTGGATTTCAGAGAAAAGCAGTTCCTGACTTCAGGTTTCATCCCAAGTTCCCATACAGATCAAAAGAGTCTGTCCTTTCCGTTTTTACTCTTCCTAGAAGCTCCCTCGCTGTGATTGTTCAGTCCCTCTGCAAATGATGTGCTGTTTGTCACTATTCCCTCAGCCCTTTGCTCATCTGCTGGCAAATTAAGGCAGCAAATTAAGAAATTAAAATTTCACACCACTGAATGTGAAATTTCATGTGGTGCAATTTCCAAATTCTGGGTTGCTTATGTCTCTCTCATCCATTAATGAGAGATGACACATTCACACATTCAGATAACTACTGCTCTTCCTTCTGTAAGTAGGGACTGCTTTTAATCTACCTTTAGGAAAGGAGAAAAAAAAAAGGAGAGAGAGAAAAAAGAAGGCACAATTTGCAATACTTACTTTAATTTTTAATGAATGACTGAACAGGCCAGTGTTCTTGTAGTTGTAACTGAAAGGCAGCAGAAGCTGTAACAGAGATGTTGCTAGTTCCAGCTGGGCTATAAGTCTACTTTACAAAGTTTGTCTGTTTTCTGGCAGAGTCTCTGGCACATACACTGCAGTCAATCAAAGTAAAGTGCCTAATAACAGATGTGGCAATTAAGCTGAAGAATTCTGTCTCTCTTGTTTAATTTTTATTGCAGAGAATAGCAGAGTACCTTATTAAACCCACCATCATAGAGATTCTTTTTTTTTAATTTGGCATACAAATGTCTGCAAAAATTAGATCTCTGAATAGGGTGCTTGTTACTAAAGGCGCTTTGTCAGACGGTGACATGAACAGACCATTTTTGTATGACAGATATGTGATTGTGCTACTGCTGTCTTTTTGCACGCTGCAAAGAGGTGCGAGCTTAAAGAAGTCAACATGTGTCCTGAAGGATAATATTTTGTGGGATTTAGTGCCTTGTGTTCTAGTTGATAAAAATGTGATCTTGATTCTTCTGGGTTCAAATTACACTACCCTCAACTGAAATCAGCAGCAGGCATTTAAAAAGGTTTTAGATAATCTAACCCAGGTAAATTAACATTTTAAAGAAAGAGAAGTTTTCTTGATAAACAGTATTAATTGCAACCTAAAAAAGTTGGCTTGTGATTGTTGGAGCTTCTAAGGCATTTGCCATCATTAGTTTCTTATACTGATATACTGGGCACTCTTGAAAAACGCCTCTGATTCATCAAGAGACAAAAATTAATTTAAGAATTTAATTATTTGAGGTGCCTTAAAATTTATGGTAAGAAAAAACTGATGCTGATATAAATCAGAACAGGAAACTTTTACATGAAACTACTCTGTTAGTATAAAAGGCATAAAATACAAAGTTGTTTAATTGATCATTCTTAGAAAGAGTCTGCTTTTTTACCGCCTGTCACAAGCATTGGTAGCAGTTTTATTTGTTGGAGGTTTTATTTATTTACTAAAGCACAGCATTTTGTCCTACAGCTTCAGCTGATACTCTATGCGTGTATTGAACAGTTTGTGCCTATGTGCATTCACCTGCATGTTTATATATCTTCAGTTGCAGAAAACTTGCAGACACCACTGGCACCTGGCAAGGTTGAATTTCTCCCCACGAATTTTTATTTTTTTCTTTGCTGGCAGATAGAAAGACTAATAACCAGAATTCCACAAGTACTAGAATTCCACAACTGCAAACATGGTTTTAAATTTGTATTAATATTTATGGATGATGTAATGTGTTTAAGCTAGTTTACTGTGAAAACCACATTTTTTGCATGTCACTCTGTCTGAAGGCCTCTTGAGTTTGTGTTGTAATTTCTGTGAAAGTTCTTCAAGGCAGAAGTTCTTCAAGACTTAGATAAAGATAGGATTTATCCCTTTAATTGTGGATTTTTTTAAATACTAGAATTAACCAGTCACTTTTGGTTTTGAATTATGTTCTTCCGTTTTTCCCTTTGAGTGCATGCATTTGCAGCATGCTTCCTCCCATGTTTGCAGTTACCTTATTTTATTCTGTGCTTGTAATTACAATCCAAGAGGTTGCTTGATGCTTACGGAATGATGTGCAGTGTGACAACTCCCAACCTCTCCAGGTTTCCACCAGAAAAGTAGGGGAAAAACCCTCAAAATACAGTTTAACTCCAAAATTTACTCCGGTTTACAGTTCTAATATATTTTGAAGGGTGCTCTCTGTTATTTAACATCAAGTCATTTATTATTCCATTTATATTTAGTAGGAATGGTTGAGAGATGCATTGTGTGAAATTATAGCTTTACTTAAAGGACGGTGATTCTGTAGCTTTCAAAACTGGTAATTCCATCACTTATGGGCAAATAAAGCCTGATTTCCTGCAGACTGGTGCATTATCACTAGATTCTCTGGAACTCCACAATTCAAGGCTTCTTCCCCTCTCTTGCTTCCAGTTTAAGCGGTCAATAAATTTACAAGTTATTGGGCAGAGGCCAGAACGCACAAACAAGTGTGATTACATTAACCTCAGTTTCTTAGAAGCCTCTGAAAATTCAAGAGAGACTGAAAAATAAAAATTATTTAATCTTATAATAAAAAGTTGGTAATTGATTACTGATCTATTTTTCTTAGTAACATAACTTGAAAAAAGTAGCAGCCTGTCTGTCTCCACCAAGGAGACTTGTTCCAGCACGCTCAGCCCTCTGATTTGGTTATTCTTCAAACACGAGTCTAAATGAGTAGTTTTTCCCGCATCACAAGCTTAGCTCGTCTTCAACACCTTTGAACTCTCCAAATGTGTCGGTCTGTTTCACAGTGAGATTTGAAAGTAAAGCAGCACAAGCGAAGAGGGTCAGATCTGACTGAGCTGCATCAAGGGCTCTTACAATCTCTGATAATGGAGGGTGTGAAAGTTTAGGGCACTTCAGTTTAGGGCACTACGGCGTTATCCTTTAGCAAACTCTCATGCTGGCTGTGCAGATCCTACACATTTTCTGTCAGGCAGAGTCTCAGCCCTGACAGCTTGGTCTGTTCTGAGCTCCCCATGACAGTGACAAGTCAGTGCTGCCTTTGGAGTGACATGTTTTGAGGATTTGGGAAAAGACCAGTCAGTTTCTATTTGCTGTGACTGTACATCTTCAGCCGGCCTAAGGTCTGTGTGATAATGCTCCTAATTCAGGTTATTTTGTATTTGCTGTATGAGTGAGATTTCATGTGACAAAGTGTCAAACTGATTTACTGATTTCCAAAGGGAAAATGCCTTCTGCTCTTTATCTGTTAATTCTCTATGTAATCTAATGTAATCGATAAAAGCAATCAGTTGTGGGGGCTTTTTTTTAACGGAAGCTAACACGGGATTAATCATCATTGACAAGATTAGGTCAGATTCAAATTTTGCTTTGCCTCTCTCATTAGGCATGAGAGAAATGTTTTTATAAGCAAATTTGTCCCTGGTAGAGAAGCTGAGCCTCAGGAGCAAAGAGTGTTACGGGAAAGACTCTGAAAAGGAAAAGGAAGTGAAAGACCAAACAATTTATCATTGAAAAATGTTTAGAAAAACCCTTTTAGCTCATGTGGAACTGTAACTGCCAGTTGCAGTCACCAAGTCTGTCTGGGATGCCCTGGAGAGTGTGAAGTTAAGGACATCTGCAAGGGGCTCTGCACAGAGGAGTCTGTGGTTTACGATTCAGTGTGAAATGTGAAGAAAACCATGATGGACATAGAGTAGGTTTTTTTTGAAGTTGCACTTGCCATACATGCAGGTTGATGCTGTGTCAGTGCAATTAAGCCCATGGGCTTGCAGCTCAGAAAACATTTTGATGTCCCTGTGCCCTATCACTGCAGAAAGGCAGGACTGAGTGCTGTAAAACCTTTGATATGCCATGAGAGAGTATGAAAGGCTGTCACTATTCTGGTGTTGGTCTTCTACTTAAATGACCCGTTCCTGCAGCATTTTTTGTGTTTCAGTGGTAAAAATGCTTTTGCAAGAGTAGTGGGAAAGCTGCATCAGCTTTTCCCTTGGTCTTGGGTCCATTATGTCATGTTAGCAACCGTGTCGTACTATTCTCTGTTGCTCATGCAGGCCTAATCCTGGTTAATTCTCTGACAACACTTGATTTTGCTGACCAAAAAATATTTTTTTGCAGCCTTGAGCAACCTTTACTTCTTTTACAGTCCATCATACCTCCCTCTGCCCTGCCCCTCGGTTCGACCTGTATTTATTTACCTTTTATTACAACAAATCTGATGCAGAGCTGTGTGCCCTCAGTTTTACCCTGTGGCTTTGCTCTGGGCGGGTGGATAGATTAATTTATAACCATGTCATAATTTTCACCTCGTAAAGAAGAAGCTTTTTTTTTTGCCTTTCTTTTAGTTACCTGTTCTGTCTCTGATCTTATCCTAAACTCTACATGGGGGAAAAAACTAAACCGAACAAAAAGTGTCAATACAGCTGGTAGTGGCAGAGAAAGTGCCTAAAAATCTCAGATATTTGGTATTAATGGTTAACTGTCTGTGTTTATGTAAGGCACATACAGGATTTTTCATCAGCTTACTAGTGACACAAATGCAATTCATGTTTGCAATTCAGATGCTCAATTTTAAATGTATTTTAGGGGAGTACCTCTGATTTGTGGAAGTATATTTCGTACACCTTTTACCATTACCATTAAAAATTGTTAATGGTAATGATAATGGTCACCTATTACCATTTAAAAACAAGCTTATTAATAATTATAATAAACCTTGGGGTGACCAGGTTAAATTTTTAACATGATTGTTATTGATTATCTGATTTTTATATAATACATACATAACAAGTTAAAATTCCTTCATTAGTTTACAGAGATTAGGGAAGTACTCTACAGTTGTTTCATGTAGCTGCACTTCTTTCCTGTTAAAATTTTTAAATCATGGGCCTGGATTATAGTTGAGGGAAACAGAGAAGTCTGACCTGAACAGACACTGGACCTGCCTTAAAGTTCCTGTCCAAAATAAAAATAAAGATACAGCTTTGTGAACCAGAGATTTTGCCTCAAGTGCTGTAGAAAAAGCTGACAGGCAATAAGATTTTAGTGTTCTGTTGTGGAAAGAAGTCTTGGTGGTGAAACACCAGCCTAAATTTATTGGGGTTTTTTCTGTCTCATATATGTACTAATTTGCACAGGGAAGGCATTCCTCAAAATGAATGTTTTCAGTACATAAACTACAGGTTCCATGTACGTGTAGGTAATGAAAATACTACTGTGTTATTGGCTGCAATAATTTGAGTAATATATGGTAGAAAAAGTGCATCTCTGGACAGTTTTTCTTGGTGCAAACCATAGGCAGCACGAGTTAAATGAGTCACCTACATCTTTTATTGCTAATATCAACACTTTAGCAATGCTAATCAGCTGTACTGATTTTCTGTTTTGATTTTCCTTAATAATTAAGCAAAAGATTTGAATGCAATCAAGTTTTACTCTAGGGGGTTCATGCAAATTTTTTTTTTTAATTTTAATTTTGTTAAATGTATCCTGCAAAAGGAAAGTTGCTGAAGTTGAGAATAAAAGAAAAAAAAAGGAAAATATAATTTACAGTCCGCTTAATCAGAGTGAATATTTTCAATGAAATCACGACATTATTAGCTGAAAATACAGCTGCTCTTTAAATAACTGCACATTGGCTATTTGCTGCATGCAGACTATGAAATATCTTTCAGCAGCCTGATTTTTCGAGAATAATTTAGCAAAATGAGATCACCTCTGTATTCTCAGATACCTTAAATGTAATAGTTTCTTTCTGTGAGGTTTTTTATGTTGACTTCTGCAGGAAGGGTTAAGTAAGACTGTTTTGATTCTTTTTTTCCCATGGCCCTATGGTCTTTTTTCTCATAAAATAAAGTGATGGATGTCATTTTCTTTAGTCTATTTTATAATATTTAAAGTAAGAAATTGCTGTTTCTTCATTAATTTACTTCATTAAAAATATTTGTATTAAACATGTTTATTAGAAATTATTTTATCATTATACTACAGATTAGGCTCGAGGATCTAATTTTTTTTGTTATCTCTGTAGCCACATAATGTTAGAATTAGTAAGTGAGGAAATAAGGTCAAATGTTCACTGAAACAGAAATGTAGCTTAAATCGTGACAAATAAATTATGTCTTAATAGCATTCATTCTGATATTTGTGGATTAATGACGTGTTGGATTAGGAGTGTTTCAGCATGCAAATTAAAATAATCTGCTTAGTAAAAGTGTTAGGATCATATTTTTAGACCTTTGTGTTACTACAACAGCTTTTTTTAATGAATGTTTTTAATTTTTGGTGGTTTGTGTTTTTTTTTTTTTTTTTTAGATTCTATTTGGAAACTGTATAGCTGGCTGAGGATGGGGAATTAAATTTTAGGGATTCATTTAAAGAGCAGTGACAGTGTAGGGTAACATGTGAGGCTGTGTTGGCCGTGGGGAGCACATGGAGAGGCACAAACCCTTCCTGTAAATGAAGGACGTGCAGGGTTCCTGGTTCTCTATCACAGCTGAGCCTCTGTACTCTTGTGGTCTTGAGCAAGTACCAGCCTTCATTCCAGACCTCAGCTCTCCACAGTGTGGGCAGAGCCTGGCTGAACACACCCAGTCTGGGTGGCTGCAGCTGGAGGGTAGTTTTTCCACGAACTGACGTTGCGTGAAACTGCTCCATTTGAGTTCCTCTTCCAAAATGGGCATGGTATTGCTGCTGCTGGGCAAGTAGTGTGTGTTCTTTAAAATACCCTTTGATTTAGATTTTTTGATTGATTCTTGATGGATTAACATTATTAGCTACTTTATATTCTGTACGGTATTATTATTGAATTATTTTTTTTTCTCACAGTCATCTCTTTGGAAAGATGGTTGTTCATTTCAACTCCCTTTTTGGCTTCCCTGTCATACTCCTGTGCCACTGGATGGGTTCAACTGTGTCTTTGAATCTGGAAGATCCCAATGTTTGTAGCCACTGGGAAAGGTAATACTTTACTTTTGGAAAAATAAATGACACAAATTCTGATGTAATAATTTTGCTTTGCTTTACTTAGCATGCTTCAAATTACTGAAGGCTTTTAGCTGAGTTTAAAAATGGGGGGAAAATTTTCATGTTACTGCACGGGCAGGTGATTTCATGGATAAGAGAGTTATTGAACAGTGGGCTGAAATGCATCTTTGCATTAGGGGTTAATGCAAAGAAAAAAACCACCCCTAGTGGTACTAGCAGTTTTACACAAGCATGTAGGTACAAGAATTGAGGAAAAATATCTCTTTCCAGTTTAGGTAAAAAGAAGTTTTACATATGCAAAATATAATTAACCATATTGGAATTGGCCAGATTTGATTAGGATGATTTCTGTTCAGCACTCATGGGATCTGAATTAAGATTTCTTGTTTAACTATTTTGATGCAGTTCAAAAATTTATAACATGCAAAATGAAATTAATCATCAATGTAGTTGGTCTGTTTGTTCATCCAATTTCATGTGAATTGCAAAATGCCACAGGAGATTGGAGAGGTTGTGCCTCAAGCATCTGCTGAACTTCTTTTCTTGTGTAAAAGTTATGATAGTGAAAACAAGGCTTCTGGTCTTACTATAACTGTTGTGTAATTGATCAGCTGGTCCATGAGAAAATTTAATTTTTAAAATTTAATTTAATTAATTTAATTAATTTAATTAATTAAAAAATTAATTAATTTTCACAGTTTACTTGAGAACATTAATTTTTCCTGCACTTAATGTAAACTGTGTTTTATGGTTAATCATGGGGAGTGCTGCTAAGCCACTGTACATTTGTGATTGTTATGGCTGAATCTTTACAAGGAAAATTAAAACTTGTATTTACTTTTTTATAAAGTCTCTCTATTTAAAAGATTAAACCCAACACTTCAGGACTTTCCTTGGGAATTTACCTGAGCTTCATGTGAAGCATTTGGCACCTCTGCTTCAGCTGCAGTATACAATTCATAAAACGATGTGTATGCAAGTAGTCACCATGTTAAATACCTGTTCATAGTAATCAGGCATTTTTCTACAATGTTCCTGGATATTGTCCTATATTTTGTGTGCTTTGTTTACAGTTTTTGTATATAAAAGTATTTTTGAGAGAAGCTACAACATAGTGAAAGCAAAATGGGAAAGAAATCCAGAATACAGCTATTTACACTGTGTAAGATAATTAAAAACAAACTATTAAAAGTCTGCAGAAGGAAAAATATACAGAAATACGCATCTAGCAAGCATGCCCACTTTGTTGCATGAACTTTTGTTTCTTCTTGGGCTGTGTCTCAGAAATGGGGCAGAGCTCCAAATAAACTTGGTGAAACATTCACGCTGCTGCCCAAAGCAGGTGACGAAGGGACAGAAGTATGAAAGGGCAAAGCCCCAGACGGAAGCTCTTGACTGCCACTGGCACTGTTGTATGCTTTAAATAAAAAATAAACTTCCTCAGTACTAAAATGGTCATTGCAAATGAGCTGCAAGGAAGGGTAGAGCGTGCCCTGCCTCAAGGAAAGAGTGCAGAGCCTCAGGCAAGCGCCAGCAGTGCACTGATATTTTGTTGGGCTGGGACAGCTGGGTGGATTAGGGCTGCTTGCGTTCATGCAGGAAAACAGGGAGTGGGCATTTAGGGGTGAATGACTGGATGTGCTTCCCCTTGGCATAAATGGTGACAGCAGGATAAGGAGACTGGCTATCACTCTGCAGTGGGTGATCAGGAGTCAGAGAGGATGTGAGTGAAAGTGAGGGAGAGCTGGGCAGGCTATTTAGTGTTTTGGCTGGTCCTGGGAATGAGTCCTGCTGCAGGAGCTTGCCACACATTCCTGTATTTTCAAGCTCCCTTGTGCAATCCAGGACTGGCTGCCAGCACAAACAGCCTCTTGAAGAGTTTTCTAGGATGATTCAGTATTTTCCGCTTTTGTGACAGGGCTCTGCTCTTCTTGCCCTACTGACAGCTTTGGAGGCTCTCAGCACGGATTTGTTTTTAGGACACTGTATAATTGTGTAATTTGGCATATAATAATACTAGGATTTCATATAGTATTTCTGGTGGTGGGATGTGATGTGGGTGATTCTCTGTCAAAAATTATCCAGTGAGCAAAAGAAAGTATGGTCTTCAGTATTTATTAATTTCTGATTGCTGAATAGTCTGTTTGATGGTATGCGTATATTGTAATTTTTCAGTAATTACTACTCAGCTGTATTTCTGTGTTGACATTCACGAAGTATCTAAGTGCACTGGATGTCTTCCTACAGGCCCAGATACAGTTTTTACAAGAAATTTCTCAGAAAGTCCTATTTTGAGTGATAACAGGAGAAACCTAATTTTCTGGCTCCTTAACTAGTTGTTCAGTTATCAAGTTGCATTAATGAAAGTTTCCACAGGAGAATACATAATACACACTACTTGCATTTGTTTCCTATTTAAGATACAGGTATAGTGATCTAAAAAAACTTTAGGCTAACATTATTTTCTTTAAATGTTGAGTTGTGGAATTTCATCAAATGTGTTACACAGTAGAAACATGATGACTCTGCATGCTTGTTTTTTCTTTGCAAGCTTTCTGTCTCATTTTTTTGACATGACTATTATGTTATATTTATTCCATTCTGTAACAGGATTCTGTAAAAGACCTACTTAAATAAGACTGTACTAAAAGGACTTGTTTGATGATCTTCCTTTTTTCTCTCTGTCTCTCTCCAGTTACTCAGTTACAGTGCAGGAGTCATATCCACATCCTTTTGATCAGATTTACTACACTAGTTGTACTGACATCCTAAACTGGTTCAAGTGCACACGACACAGGTGATGTATAAATCCTAATATTGACAATTTGCTGATATTGTTAAGATTCTTGATTCAGGATCAAGCATGATATGTAGGAATTTTTAGCTGTAGTGTCCAGCCTGTCTAACTGCTGTGATCTGTGTCAACTGAAAAATGCCTGTCCAAGCGAAGTCATGTACATTTTATTAGTAAGTTGAGGTATACCATCCCATGGAGTGCTAACAGAAAACAAACAGCTTGGGAAAAACAAAATTCTCCAGACCCTGCAAGGTGCATTTTTTCAGAAATATCATGAGGACCCCTTGCTGCTTACAGTGTTATGTTCTGAGGGAAGTAAGTGCATGCTTCTTGAAAGAAAAGTAAAAATATTTGTTAAAGGAAACTTCCTGTGCAAGCAGAAAGCAAGCAAAGGCTGAATGATTGAAAACTGGTGACATCTGTAAAGAGCATTTTCCTCAGAGGAATATGCCCATAAATGAACCATCACAAGCAAAAAATTCCCAATTCTTTTCCTGCTTTCTGACAATCCATGAACCTAAGGCATGTCATGTAACCCCTTGGACTCTTGAATTTGGCAACAGATAAATCAAAACCACTTGGTGCATTTTTTCTTCTTTTCTTATGACACCTGAATATTTTTAAAATGTGTAAGAATATATCCTGTCTTGTTTCTGAACCAAGGTATGTGAAAAACACTAATTTCTTTCTTTAGGATCAGTTACCGTACCGCCTACAGACATGGTGAGAAAACGATGTACAGGCGCAAATCCCAGTGCTGCCCTGGATTCTATGAAAGCAGGGAAATGTGTGTCCGTAAGTTCAGCTTTGTTTTGGCTTTGAAATTCCACACATCCATCACTCTGCTGGTGTGACCTTCCTCTGATGGGTGGCTTGTGAAGGCTGAGTTGCAGGAACTCAGTTACTCATCAGTGATGCATGTGCAGCTCTCATTGAAGCCAGCTGGGGTTCTGCAGATGCAAATGACAGGATGATTGGATTTCAGATGTCCCAAGTGGTCAGCCAGCCTTGATGTGGTTTTAACTAATGATCATGTGGAAAATGCACAGTGCAAGCATCAGTGTGTTTTCCAACACAGTAAATAAACACAAGGTTTAAAACCACGAGGGAAGTCTTTTCTCCTTGCAACAGACCCCAGCAGACTCCTGCTGAACCTCTCTTTGAGATACAGAGGTCTGTAACAACTGTTTGGAGGTCTCAGCATCTCTTTTTGGGTGGCACACAGCCCTGTCTGCCGATCTAACCCAAAACTGGGAAAATTTGTGTCTGGGGAGTCTGGCAGCTACCTTGGCTCAGTTCTTTCTCTCTTTTGTGTGACCTGTACAGACCCAAGGGGTCTTAAAATGGTATTTGTTAAGAACATGTTTTCTTCCTGAAATTTGAAAGGGGAGAAAAAAAAAAAAAAAAAGAAGCAGCTTTGATTCAAAACATTTGCTGCATGTGCAAAAACAAGGTCAATATTTAAAAAAACCCTGATATATCTGATATAAGATTGGCAATGATTTTAGCCTTTTTGTTTGTAATATACATATATTAGAGTTACAAGAACCAATTTCTGACTACATTTGGTTATTATACAGCATGTATGAATAAGGGTATTTAATTTTTTTATTCGGTAGAATACTTTTTGAAGTGTGTTACACATCATGTGATGACAAGTGTGACGATGATTCTCTTATGTGACTGCAGCTTTTACCTAGCTATAGCATATGTAGTAAATTCATTTTATTAACACAATGATATTCAGCACCTGAAAAATTCAAACGCCATTGGACATACTAATTTTTCCTGTTGTTACATAAAAATGTGCCTGATAATGATACTCAGGACATGTCCGCTCTGACTTCTAAAGTAATTGTGGAATGCCTCAGACTTTAAATTATGTGAAAATACAGATCCTTCAGTGTAGCTGAGTTTGCATTTATTTGACCTTGGAAGACAATAGAGACCTTCAGTCTTCATGATCTCCAGCTGGAGCATTTCCATTAGTGCAGTTTTATTTTCTGTGCAGTGTGGATTATTTTGTTTACCTAGTGGAAGGGCTTAAGATGCCTCTAAAAGGCTAAAATCTTTGTGGTGCTGTTGATATTTTGTTGTTTTTTTGTTCGTTTGACTTCTCAATTTAGAAAGGTAAATTAGAAAAGGCTATTGCTAGGTGATTTTGGTATGACTCAACATTGTGAGAATTGAAATTTTATTGCTTCTTCTCCAAAAATAATAGGAATCTGTGTTTTATTAGTTGTGCCATTTAATTTTGTCTTCAGGTGGGTTGACAAGAAATTGTATTTTAATTTTAAATGCAGCGTTATATGGGATCAGTACTTGGACTGTTTTATAAAAGTGTAGATACCTTGTTATTAAGTACTAACTAACTTTCACTAAAAAAGATTGCTTTGTGCTGTCCTCATAAAACTCCTGTTTATAGAGCATGTAAATAATGTACAAATTACTCACCTCTGTCTTCACTATTGCCAGTACCTCTGTAGAACAGTAGGTTAACTGGACCTCAGGTTGGTTTTTTTTGCTTTTAAAAATTTCAGGGCATGTAGCAATGTTTAGACCTGATGCACTTTCTGAGGTGATCTAAATGCAGATACAAAGGCAGAACAATAATTCTGTGAAGTTCTATAAAGGAGCTGACTCCTGGCCTTAGCAACTCCACCCCAGGGTGAATGATTGACTTAATTTCTTATTTATTTCAAAGAATTTTTTGCCACTTGTCTGCTACTATCTGTGACAATCCCTAGGAAATTTGGCATATGGATGCTAGGCTTAGCTACAGACTAGAAGCTTACTCAGTAAGTGCAATTTTTTTTTCTTTTTTCTTTTTTTTTCTTTTTTAGCATGTGTCTGGAAAAAAATATTTCAAAGGTTTTAAGACATTTTCTAGTGGCTTTCTTGTAGATGGACACACAAGCAAAGGTCGAATGTTCTGGCAGCTTGAACATTAACTTAACTTAGTTTCTAGCATTGTAGTACATTTCTAAGAACCTTAATGGAGAACTGTGCCTGTTGAATTTCCTCAAAACATGAAATAGAAAATGAACCATCTGTCTTAAGGTATAGCTGGGTATCACTCACTTTACTAGCAAATAGCCATCAAGCATGGGAAAAAAGGATCAGACAAGGGGTATGTTCTAGCATATGGTATAGAAGTGAAGAATTTATTTGAGAAAAACATGTTTATAATGTAGTTTAATAGATAATTGATTTTTTCCCATGACAAATGCTCGTCCTGATTAATTTGGATGAAGTTGAAGTTAAACCTTGCAGTCATTTACTTTATGTGCGTAATTACAGTCAAAGTGTTTCAATTTATGTTAACTGGTTTATGGCTGGCTTTTTGAAGTGAAAAAGCAACAGATCCTAAAATGTATGCATTTTAAGATAAAAATATATTTTTTCAAGTTTTCTTTTAACATCAGATAATGAAGGCAAGAATGTAGAAAAGATCTTGGAAAAACAATAAGGCACAAAAGAAGAAGACAGATAAGATGTAATAGCAAAGATGCAAGAGTAAACCCAGACTGCTTTTCATACTATAATTGAGCTTTCCCTTGCAAAAAAAAAAAAAAAAAAAAAAAGAAGACATGGCAGCTGCTGCCGGGGAGGTTTTGTGCTTCTTGACGCTGGTCAGTTGGAAAAAAAAAACCCTTCATGTTAAGTTTTTCATCTGCATTCTGTTTTTAAGTATTTTTTTTAATGTCATGCCAAAAAATACATAGAAAACCAAGAGAAAGTTCTTCTGTTCTTCATCTGTTCCTGATGTCATTCATGTCTTGTCAGCTTTTTCTAGGTGCTTTTCATGTTGTACTCATCTCTTTGTAGCTCTGTGTAGTGAATTTTGGTTTTCTCATCTGCATGTCTACTGCAAAATTTTTTTTACGTGTGCTGTCTCTTAGAGAGGTAGAATTCAGTTGCCAAGAAGCAGTTAGCCCAGAAGGTGTCTGGAGAATAATTTCTTTTGGTTAGAGAATAGACTTTTATGTATATCCAGAATGTGGATCTGTGTGTTCAGCTTGGCATGAGGGGCAGTGCGAGGAAATAGGTCTGGTATCTTGCAACTTTTTATTTTTTTCTATTCTGTTCGAGCTATCCCACAGAGGAGGTGGTGGAGCGTTGCTTTATTGTATTTAAGGCTCAGTGCTCAGAAATTTGGGCTGAGCATGTTTGCATTCCCTGGGTTATTCATAAAAGCACTCTCACTGCATGTTTACTCTCACTGCAGTGACATCCTGTTGCCTCATGGTTTGCTGGCAAGGTTTTTTACACAGTTGGTTTGTGGAGAGCCTCAGCGCACAAGGCAGCACTAATTAGGAAAGAATCTTCAAAGGTACAAATGATTCACGTCAAGTTAGAAGACTAACAAAAAATTGTGGTCTACTATTTAAACTCAGTCTTTCCATAGTGCATAAATATGCAGCAATGCTTTGTGTTAATGCCTTGCTTCATGAAACATGTAAAAATTATTATTGTCCCCCCTGTTGTTTCTAATGAAGATAATTTCAGTGTGTGTCTGAAAAGTAGCTTGTTAGAAATTATAAGCAGTTAATGGCTGGAATCCTGTATAATCAAAATTTTTATTTTATAGATGTTAATTTTTCTGTGTTTTTCCTTTTTCTTGGACACACTGAATGTGTGGTGAAGATGACCAATGTGCTTCATGATCTTTAACTAGAGAAAAACTGAGAACATTTGGAAGTATTTTACCTAAACACCTAATTAATCTAGAATATTTTCAATCTTTTCAGAACCACAGTGATTTACATGTAGCCCCACTGAACTTCTTTTTAGTATCCACTTTGTTTTTTTTTCCCCTTGATAACTTTGTATTCATTGGTATAGCAGTCAGATTTCTGCTTTAGTTTCTCTGTTAATGTTGATACAAAAAAAAATCTCATCCTGTGCACATTTTCAAAGTTTTTTGTTCAGAGTAGAAGGAAATTATTAAAGTGTATGTGTTTTGGAAAGTTAGGGGTATTTTGTGATTAATATGATGCCAGCAAATTGTTGCTGCTCAGAGATTCTTCCTCTTAGTTATATTATATTCTGTCATTGATAATGCTGGATATCAAAGCCATTTCAGTTTTTTCTTAGATGTTTCAAACAAAAGGTCTGTTCAAAGTAAGACATAACTCAGAAACATGCTTGCCGATCATAAAAAAAAAAGAAAAAAAAAATCAGGAAGCCCTGTTTAGCACTTAAAATAAAGGTTATAGTGATTCATAAGGTTTATATGTCATGTATTATTTTAATAACTGTCACTGTTTGTTTATCCTTCAACTGAACTGTGCAGTCATTTGGAAAAGTTGGAAAAGATATTAAAAATCAGTTGGAAAGGACAGTAAAATACTGGTGTGTTGCAAATCATATTTTATCCATGCTGTTGCAAAAGAGCATTTCTTTGGATACCTGCTGATGTTCCTCTCTTTTTCTTGGCATGAGGGTTTGCTTCAGGGAGTCACAGGATGGTTGAGGTTGGAAGGGACCTGTGGAAGTCATCCCATCCAAGTTTCAGGCAGGGCCAACCAGACTCTCTTGCCCAGGATCATGGTTAGATGGGTTTCCAATGTAGATCATACTTTTACTATTTTTTCATTAAATTCGGATAATCTCCTCAGAAGTGTTTGAGTAATACTAATACATTTTTAGCTGGAGTCTTCAAACTTAGGAGAAATAGAAGAGATTGAAGTGAGAAATATTTTTAAGAGATGCCACCAAACGTTAATATACTGGTATTTACTTTGCTTTTAAAAGGTACTTGAAGCACAAAAGAACTGGGTTAGAACTATCGTAGAATACTTTAAAGAATGTTTTTCCTAGTGGTAGGAGTTCTCCAATTTTTTTTATTATTATTATTATTCCTTTCTCTGACAGCTCACTGTGCTGATAAGTGTGTCCATGGCCGTTGCATTGCTCCCAACATCTGTCAGTGTGAGCCTGGCTGGGGAGGACCCAACTGCTCTAGTGGTGAGTTCTCACCTGCTTCTGCCTGTCTTGTACTCTTTCCATGGTGTGTCCTCTCTTTTGGACAGATAATCATCAGTTCTGTACTTGGGCTTCTGCTCTCTGATCAGGGCTTTGTTCTGAGTTACCAGGTTACCCTGTGTAACCTGATTTTTCTTCATTTACTTGCAAACAGTGTTCCTAATAAGCAGGACTAATGAGCTTTTCTTACTTTTTTTTTTTTTCCTCAGAAACATACCAATAGCACAGTACCTGGAGAAAAGACATAATTTTATTTTACATATAAGAAAATCTTAAAGTATTTATTTTACTAATGTGCAAAATTTGATGGTGCCAGGTCACGTTTAAAAGCTATGAGGAAAGCCTTCCTAACAACTCTGTCCTCCTTTTTCACTCTGACTCAGCCATTTTTCCCTTCAATCTTCTCTGTCTGGACTCTTAATGTTTTTCCATTGTACTCTGTTCAAATTTCTTGCACTTTCTTCTCCTTTCCTTTTGTCATAAGAGCACGTGCAGGAGATGAGGGGAGCAGAATTGTGCATAACACAAATCATTATCTTTTCTTCCCTTTGGCTGAAATAGTTTCTCAAAGTAATTTTTTAATTCATTATTTTTTATTTATTCCTTGTGGTCCCCTTTTTAAGGTATTTAAAAATATTTTTGAGGCTAACATAAACCCACATATTTTGTTACAATCATGTTCAAGATGGGTCTCTGCTAGTGACTGTCCAGTTGAAAGGAATGTATTTTAGTCAGCCATAAAAACAACTGTATGTAAAAGTTAAATTCCACAGACCTTATAAATTTCTAACAAACAAATTGCAAAAGTATTACACTGATAGTTTGCTTAGTACATTATTCCTATAAAATTAAAAACTCTGGTTTATTTTTCTTTTGCAAAAAAAGGAAATGTTCTTTTCTTGAATTTTCAAACATGTTGCTATCATAACTCAGTTCATTTGGAACTGATCTGTTGTTCCAGCAGCATATTTGTTGGCATGAGGAAGAATTTAACCATTTAAAAATTAATAATTACATTTATTGTGTCGTTTTTGTGTATGCTTGAAATTCATATATAGCTCTAAAGAAACACCCAGGTATTGCATAAGGCATAAAACTGAAAGAGCCATTTTTCTTTCACAGCAGAGTGTTGCTGTAAGGTCTTAATCTAATGTACTGAATTGTCAAAATAAATTGTCAAAACATGTTATCTTTCTTTCTGAAAACTTTATGTATTGAGCTCTTCTGTAATCAAACATGCAGAAGAAATGTGAATCATTAGCACAGATTGAAAAAATACTGTTAATTTTTGAGATTTTCAAATCTGAAAGCGTGCTTTAGATGAGACCAGAACCTCCAAATCTGCCTTTGGAAATAACCCTTACTCTCACAGGATTTCTGGTGTCCATTTCTCTGACCTGTCTGGTATAATTTACTCTGAGTACATGTGGAGTTCTTTTCATATGCTTCTTCCTCAGCTGATTTCCTTTTGCTTATCTTTGAACAGTGATGTCTGGAGAGGCTGGTTATCCTCTAAGGGCTCTTGTGTGATGTTAGGGCTACGTGGAACTGCCAGAATTTGTTTGGGATCACTGGTGTAGCCATTGGAGAAGGGAGGGTAGGCTTAGAAAGGGGATATTCCTGTGTATGTGCTACAGGAGCATTTGTTCTGGGATTTATCCCCTTCTATATGGACAAACACAAGAAAGTTGCTGATTTCACTTGATTGGCCTTCTGAGCTTGAGAGCTGACGTTGGCTGCCATCTTGTTCATGATTGCCTTGTCTGAAGAGCTACAACACAAGTCAAACTGATTTGAAAAACAGTGGATAGCATTGGAAATAATATTAAGTGAGAGGGGTTTGGCTTTCTGAGCTTTCTTGTTGCTTGCCCTACACAAAAGATTTTGATACTCTGCCTTTAGTTGTGTTTTCTGCATGATCCCTAATTGGTTTTAGTTTCAGTCACGGAAAAGTACAACGATACAAAATAAACATCTGTGCTTTTTTATTAATAATTTTATTATAGCAAGTTATTTTTCTGTAGGAATATATGCATATTTCCCTACTGTAATAATGTCTATCAAATAAACATTTTTATTACCTAACTGAATGTAGGAACCATATTTGAAAGACATGTCATTGTTTTTGTGAGGCAAAGGTTCGGGGATTTTATGGCTGATGGTGACCAGATAAAATGCTCTAACTGAACAGGAGATGTCCTCAAAGGGTGAGGTATTAGGCCAACTTCCAGGTGTAGTCATCTGTTCATTTTAATGGACCCACACATATTAGAATGAAGTGTTCTACCTACCAAACATTTTGTAAAATTGCAGAACTGAACATTTTCTTCCAAATTGCTGTTGTATCTCTATTGGAATTGTTTATTCCCCTTACAAAGAAATTTTATCTGCAAATATCTGAGAACAGATTTAGTCCTGTTGCAGCATCTGTCCATCGGCCCACCCCCAGACTGATTTTTATCTGTTGTTTCCCAGGAGGGAATAAATTTTTTTGGTGACTCCCATTTTCTTTTGTGGCAGAGATTACCTCCTTATTGCCATGACACTTTGCCAATTCCTGAATTGTTTAGGTCAGTGGCTGCTCTTAGTTTAGGGAGAGGAGGCCTAAAGTTTGACCAGATGGCTGAGCCTGTCTTTTTTCAGTGCTCAATTCTAACCTAGACCATAACTCCGCTCCCCACCACATCCTCTGCCTTTCTGAAAAAATTATATCCCAGCTGAGCAGAAAACAGGATTGGACCTGTTCTTCAGTAGAGAAAAACCTGAGTGGTGGCCTAGGAGTTTTGTTAATGAAATAATGTTTCCTTGGGGAATGTTTCCTTCACAAGGTGTAATTTTTCTTCAGGTATTTTTATTTTAAAGAAATAGTGTATATTAGGCTATACTTCTTGCAGTGAAAGTCAGTATGAGATGGATCAAGAAGGTGCTGATAATGTAGATATATCTGAGAGGAAACGCCACTTAGATCAAGAGATCAGTCCTTTGCAGAACACTTGCATTCTAGCGAGAGAGATGACAGTCATGCGAAACAATTTATTGTAATAAAAATTTATTGACTGAACACAATAGTCAGGACAAGGGAGTGGACAGAAGATGTATTGAGTGAATGAAGTGAGTGAATCAGCACAATCCATAAGCTGTCAGCTACCCTTTGAAGAAATACTTGTGAATTCCAGGAATATAAATTGGACAGTTCTGAGCTGGGGGCTAGTGCAGTATTAAGAAAAGTGTAATCCTCACAGCTGTGGGTGTCCTGTAAAGTTAGCAAATTCCATGAAAATATCGCTGTTTTCTTCATGGGATTTGGCAGATGCAGGCCATGGCAGAAACTGGATCCCTTGAAATTAAAGTGTGTGAGACACTCACATGAGCCACAAGCAGTGGCAGTTTCCCAGTGCAGCCCTTGATTTCCTTTAACCCTGCAGAGGTGGATCTCACTCGACCTCAAGTGAAATAGCCTCTGTGGTACCTGTCTGGTGCCACCTTGCACACTTTAATGGCACAGAGTCCCCTTATATCGGGGGTTTTTTTTTGGCCAGGGCATTGCTTTCGTTGTTGTTGTTTTTTGTGTTTTTTTTTTTTTTTTTTTTTTTTTTTTTTGGTTTTTTTTTTGTTTTTTTTTTTTTTTTTTTTTTTGACTAATGAAGGTTGCAAGATTATCTTAGGGAGTTAGCTCATCCCCGAGTTTTCCAGGCCATCCAGCAGGCTGCAGAAATAAGTTCTGGTTTAACCCAGAACTGGAGAGCTGGTAAACACACAGGCAAAACTGCAGTGTCCTGGCAGACAGCTATTTTACTTTTATGAAAAATTTAGAGAACTCGCTTATTCAAGTTGTGCAGAACTGCCCCCAGTCCACCTTCTAAACAGTAGTGCCAGCATGTCATAAACAATCTTAAATTTAACCTGTTCGTATTTGTGTTGTCCCTATGTTCACTACCCATAACTCTTCCATAATTATTGCTGCTGAATAAGAGTCTGCATATCTTTGAGTTGAAAAACTAACCCACCAGCAAGTCAGATGAGGTGCAAATAGGAAAAACGGTTATGAATGAAGTTGCCATCACCTTCATTTTTAGAAGTCACTACAGTGTCACTGTGGTAGGTGGCATCAAAATTTCCAGAACTACATAGCACCTCTGCTTGTCTAGAGGTTCAGTACAACTATGCATTTGAAATAATAATATTCTTATATTTAGTATATTCTTGGTGCAATGAACCATTTTGTTTTTGAAGTCCTAGGAAAATTAATAGATTTTATGGCCATGCTTCAGAATTTTGCTTAATTATGGTATCAGTCTTTAAGTAAAAGTAGAAAAAAATTGCTTTCTACAAAACAAAGTTATTAAATTTATGTATGCTGAGCTTTACTTAAAGGCATTCCAGTAAATGCTGATAGTTTTATTGCTTTGTAAGTATTTTCTGGACGAGAGAAACTTCTTGTTTCTGCTTTTCACCATTTTGGAAACCCAGTAATTTGTGCTGTTTTCCTAAGCTGATTTTTTGACTAAGGTCTGTGGGTTTGGTTTTTTTTCCCTAGTAACAGTGCATAAGTATTTTTAGTGCTGATTTCATTTCAATCTGCCTTATATATTGGCAGGCTTATATATTATCAGTGGCTCACTTAGTCGGTTTTCAAGGATGTGAAGAATACCATTTGTGACTAATTAGAGAAAACAACTAAGATGACCTTCAGGTCATAAAAAAAAAAAAAAAGGAAAAAGCTAAGTTCTGGTTCTACAATGACATCTGTGCAAAATCAGGGTCACAGACAGTAGTACAAGCAGGTTCTTAAAACTTTTCATATAATTCTTTTTACGAGGTTTTATCTCAGTAACATGATAAAATGAAACCAACAACCATCTCTGTGTGTTTTCTTTATCAATTATCCATCCTTGTGTTCTGCTATCGAAAGCACTTTAAAGAGTCTTGGAAATTTATGGCGTGTGAAAGGCATATAGTTCCAGTCTTCCATAAGATCCGAAAAACACATTTTCATTGTTCCTCCACTTCACGCATCAAAAGGCTTTTATAAAGTAAACAAGAAAAACCCCTGAATTAAGTTTAAGCTTAGCATTTTGAATAAAAATCCTTTCTTATGCATAAACAAAAAGTAACAATGAAAAATACGCCACAGGGTAAAAGGCCTACAGTATAACAAAAGCAATCAGATAGAAACAAAAGACTGAAAGAAAATTCCAGATCCAATAGAAATGGCATTTTGAAAAAAAACATTCCATGCATTTTCGTGTCTGGGATGTAGGTAAAATAGGTCTTTTAGTAAAAGATATTGGTATTTTATAATTATCATGAGCGGTTCTCTGAAGGAAAATAAAGATTTTTTTTAATATGCGTGTGCCATTTTCATAGCATTTTAAGATGACAAGAACAGAGCAAAATAAAAAGAAAATTACATGGAAAATAAACCATGGTTTTATGAAATAATACTTTGAAGGTTTTCTACAGGATGTTTTGACTCTCGTTTTCAGAGTATCTGTCTTTGTTTCCTGGCTTTTTTGACTCATCTCTGAAGTTTCTGTGCCATGTTTCACATTTGCTGTCCAGGCTGACAGACAGGCTGATGTCATTAGGGGCATAATGCATCTTGTCAAATTTAAAACACACTTTTGTATATTTACAGCTTTCAAAATCAGCAGGAACTTACTTTTACTTGGCTTAAATTCCATTTGGGAGAATTATTATTATCTGTTTCGTATCCTGCAGGAATATTCCAAGGGAAACAAATGCAATCCATTTAGATCTGCAGATGGAAATAGCAGAGAGTAGTTTCAAGAACACTCTCTAGACTTTCCAGTAGAGGTAATGTGAGTATAGATGTTAGTGATAACATCGATATTTTTGCATGTTTTTGCTTAGAAAATCAATGGATTTCCCTTCTTTTGAGTCTTGGAAGTCAACCTTGGGGCATGTCCAGGGATTACAGTCTTGTGTGTAGTAATAAGACTGTCAGTGGAGTACTCCTTTGGATAAATCAAAGTTTTCTCAATACTGGCCTTTTTTTACTCACACTATCTGTGATTGGCTATTTGTGATGGAGGGAAAGGAAAGGGAAAGAGAAAGGGAAAGCGAAAGAGAAAGGGAAAGGGAAAGGGAAAGGGAAAGGGAAAGGGAAAGGGAAAGGGAAAGGGAAAGGGAAAGGGAAAGGGAGGAAAGATGTTGAAGGTATGGGCAGCTTCAGTTTGTTTTGCGTGCTGAAGCAAGGGAAATCACCATTCACTTAAGAAAGGCTGTAGTTGCTTGAAACTTTCTGAAGAAACTCTGTTGGGGGTTTTGAGGGAAGAGAAATAAGAATATGTATATTTGCCAGTATTATGTTATTTTAAATTTATACTTCACAATATAGCATTCCAAGGAAGGGAGTACTCACTCCCTGCTGTCTGTGGTAGGGAATTTTGTTTCCAGCAGTTCTAAGAGGCCATAAAAATACATAAGCCTAATGAAATGATAAAAATCTCTTCTGTTTTCAAACAGTGGTATGTATTTCTAAGAACACACTGCAATTTGTCTTGCATAAAGATGGGTAAGATAGACTAAAATCTCATTTAGTTGCCTTGGTGCTACATAGGGGACACCTGCGAGAAACTGACAGCAAGAACTGTAAATCTTAGTTTTGTTGTAGTTCTTCTCTCCCCACAATGGCACAAAAAGAAGTGATCTTTAAAAATCGCGTTGCAATAAACATTGTCTGGCTTGAGTATGAAGTTATAAGGGAAATCGTGACATACATAAAAGGTAGTTGCAAGTTAGATAGTCTGAGGAGGTTTTTCTTCTGAACTTTCTTTGGCTTGATCTGATAGCCTTATTTGTGTCTTATTGTAGGCCAACCTTCAGAGAAGTGCAGTATTTTAGGTGGTGAAGGTGGGTCTATCAGGAATAAACTGGGACTTGTTTGCACTTTTTTTTGTTGCCCTTTAATGAAATCAACACTTTTTAAAAGCCAGGAGAAAACCTTACAAGCATGAGACCATATTTAGTTTGAAGTGTTTTTTTGTTTATAAAGAGCAATAAAGTAGTTGCCAAATTCTACATGTGTTCCAGATTGTTAGAAAAAAAAAAAATTAAAAAAAAATTAGGCTCCCACTACCCCAGTTTGTAAATCACATTTGCATAAAACTACATTTAGCCCAGCACAGTAACAATATGCATTACCATTCTTTTACAAGGAAATCATATGCTATACAGGAGAACTTTACATCTTCAAAGAAGCTATAAAAGGCCCTAAATTGGTAGCAGTTTGCATCATAGGTTTCAGTGTCTTCTCAAAGGTGGTTTTTCTGCCACTGGATACTTAAGCTTCACCCTGTTTATTGAGTCACTTGGCCTTCAGTGTCAGCAAGAATTT